>CAUYQU010005105.1:0-17673 GCA_963574635.1 Cheracebus regulus
GACAATAGCAAAGACCTGAAACCAACCCAAATGCCCATCAATGATAGACTGGACAGGGAAAATGTGGCACATATACACCATGGAATACTATGCAGCCATAAAAAATGATGAGTTCGTGTCCTTTGTAGGGACATGGATGAAACTGGAAGGCATCATTCTCAGCAAACTGACACAAGAACAGAAAATCAAACACCTCATGTTCTCACTCATAGGTGGGTGTTGAATAATGAGAACACATGGACACAGGGAGGGGAGCATCACACACTGGGCTCTGTTGTGGGGGAACTAGGATAGGGACAGTAGGGGTAGGGAGTTGGGGAGCGATAACATGGGAAGAAATGGGAGATATAGGTGATGAGGAGGAAGGCAACAAATCACATTGCCATGTGTGCACCTATGCAACAATCTTGCATGTTCTTCACATGTACCCCCAAACCTAAAACACAATTATATATATATGGAAACCAAAAGCTACAACTACTTGATGGAAGGATGAGAATGGAGTATATACTCTGCTGGCAGTGGGGAGCCACTGTGGATCTTGACAGGGACTTAGGTGAGGCAGGCAACATTTCTGAAGAGTGATCTGGCAGCTGTTGGCAGAAGAGACTGAACAGAGAAGGTTTGAACATAGATAGGCTCGCAAGAGAAGAATAATCTTAGTGGCTAAAGAGCACTAACAAGAAGTTGCTGAACATAAGCACTGGCAATGGTCATGACCAAGTGTGTTAGTTCATTTTCACACTGCTATAAAGATTTTACCTGAGACTGGGTAATTTATAAACAAAAGAGGTTTAATTGACTCATAGTTCCACATGGCTGAGAAGGCCTCAGGAAACTTACGATCACGGCAGAAGGTGAAGGGGAAACAAGACATATCTTACAGCGGCAGCAGGACAGACAGAGAGACTTTGAAAGGGGGAAGCATCAGACACTTATCAAACAACCAGATCTCATGAGAACTCTCACTATGATGAGAACAGCATGGGGAAACTGCCCCCATCATCCAATCACCTTCTACCAAATCCCTCCCTCAACATGTGGAGATTATAATTCAAGATGAGATTTGGGTGGGGACACAGCCAAATCATATCAGCAAGAAAGGATGTTTTGAGAGATATTATGAAGAAAAACTTGACAGGATGCCTTTCAGTTGAAAAAATAATTGAGAAGATTCTAGAATTAACAACTGGGGAAGTGATTTGGGGACAGGAAGGGCTACTTCTGCAAATCAGTTGAGATGGTAGAATTGTGCAATAGTAACAGAGTCCCCAGATCTCCTATGCATAAAACACCAAAGTGGTGGTTGTTGTTTCTGTTGTCCATTTACACTACCTGTCCACGGTGGTCAGCTGGTCTCTGCTCCTCCTTAACAGCCTCACTCAGGGTCACTGCTTATAGCTGCTGCAGAAGGAAGAGAGAAGGGGAAACACACACTGTATCTACAGCTTCTGCATAGGAAGGACACGAGACTTCCTGTTATGTTCCACTAAGAAAAGCAGGTCACATGGCTCTGCCTGGCTTCAAGGGGATGGATGCCGGTGATTAGTATATCACTTTCTTCTTTTGCAATGAGTCTTTTATGTGTAAGAATATTTTTTAGTCTCTGTTCTGCAAAGTATGAAAAGCAAATTTATTGCCTTCATCTCTTAGAGACAAATAAATAAGTGTACCTGAATTAATGTGAGAGAAAATAGAAATGTGTGGAAGTGATAAAGAATATCCCTAGATACGTAGTCAGTTTCATAAATATACAATCTTCTAAATTTCATAAATATACAATATTGGTTTGCCATCTAATAGGACTTTCTACAAATTAGTTTCATATTTATCTGCTGCAACAGATAACCACAAACTTGGTGTCTTCACGTACTGTACATTAATTCTTACAGTTCTGAAGGTTAGAAGTTCAAAATCTGTTTTACTGGTCCAAAATCAAGGTGGGTGTCAGGAGGGTTGTACTCCTTTTGTAGACTGTAGGAGATAATCTGTTCCTTGCCTTTTCCAGTTTTTGGTGGCTGCCAACATTTCTTGGCTTGTGATTGCATCATTCCAGTCTCTGGTAGTGGGAAGCCACTGTAGATTTCAACTGGGACTTGTATGATGCAGGCAACATTTTCTGAAGAGTGATCTAGCAGCTGTTGGCACAAGAGACTGAACAGAGAAGGGTCTGATTGTAGGGTCACAGGGAAGAATAATCGTAGTGACTCAAGAGCACTAATGAGAAGTTGCTGAACTTAAGAGTTGGTAGTGGTCATGGCTAGGAAAGGATGTTTAGAAAGATACTACCATTGCCTCCGTGGTAGTATCTTTGCCTTCTCCTCTTCAGTGTAAATTCTCTCTCTGCCTCTTTCTTATAAGTACTCCAGTTACTACGTTTGGGCCCATCCTGATAACCCAACATAACTGTCTCATCTCAAAATCCTTTATCTTTCCACATATGCAAAATCATTTGTGCCATTCACAGGATTCCAGTATTAAAACATCCTTATCCTTGGGGGCCATTATTTAGCCTACAGCACTCATGATGGAATTACTTCTGTGGCTTCCACTGTGTTTTGATAAGCGCAGGAAATAAAATCAACCAAAGCATCATTAGCATAGACCTATACTCAAAAATGTCAGCCATAAGAAGTCTCTGAAAGAATGTTCAAATATGAGGAAGCAAGGCATAATTTTGTGTAAGGTTAGGAAGAAAGGTCAACTAAAATTCATCTAGCTTTAAAAATAGTTGGTCAAGGATGATTCTTCTTGTTGTTGTTAACTTTCTCAAAATCACTGAATTTATTTGTTCAGAAAATATTTTTAAGTTTTTAAAAATCTTTAAAATAATGTTAACTTTTATTTTAGATTCAGGAGGTACATGTTTATGTTTATTACATGAGTAAGTTGCTTGATGCTGGGTTTTGGGGTATAACTGATCCTAGTGAGCACAGTACCAAATAGTCAGCTTTTCAACCCTTATTTTCCTCCCTCCCCCATCTAGTAGTCTCCAATGTCTACTGTTGCCAAGAGATGATTCTTGAAAGAAAGGTGATTGCCCTGTGGGTTGGCAGCCATCGTTCATACAGTATGGATTTTTTTATCCAGATGAATGAACAACAGTTTCAGGCTAAGATTATGTGCAAGGTCAGTTTGCAGGTAAAAAAAAGCACCTGCAGGTAAAGAGGACAGGTATGAAGATCCAGTGCAAAATTCTCAGGTATTCAGCATCTCTTTTAAAAAATCTGTTATCTATTCATAGACTTCCAATTGTAGAAGAGTCATTGTCTAAGGAATGGAATAACTTCTGTTATCCTTGAAGATTCTGTGTAAGTTTGACTCTGCTCTGCTCCTCCTAATGATCTAAGGAGAACAGAACAAAACTAAGAAAAGTCAGACATGTATACATTAGAAAAGGAAAAGAGCTTTCTGAACAAAAAAAATATTAGATCTAGAAAGGCAGAAAATGAAGGAAGGAGATAAAAGTTATCCCAGGCTAAAGAAAAAATGGGGAAAGATAATTTAAATCATTTTTCTTGCTGTTAGAAATATAATTTTTATTTGCCCCTTCCAAAGACTTCAACTTATATATATATATATATATATATATATATATATATATATGTATGTATATATATAAAGAGAGCATATATATATATATACATATAGCTGAAGTATTCAGATATATACAGCCATAACTAGACACAAATTCCCTATAGAGAAACTTACCCCTAATTATCTAACTTGTACACTAAAATCAGTGAAATAATGTAAGTTCCAAATTTCAGCAATTCTTCTCTTGAATATTTTAATGTAACATATTGGAAGTTGTAGTTTTTCTCATTGGGTAGATGCTTTACAATTATAGTCTTACTTTAAATTTTCTTTAAATGTAAAAATGTTTTAAATTGCTTGTGTTTGTGCATAAAACAATTTTGGGTACTTAAACATACCTGAATGACAATGTCAGAACAACAAAGCATGGATCATACTGATTGGTCAGCAACTAACCATAATTGGAAACAAAATAAAATGAAGCAAAAGATAAAATTATCAATTTATTAATGGAAATATACACACCTTAAGATTTCATTTGTTCTTGAAAATCCTATCTGTCCTAAATTCAGAGGATGTTGTTGAGTATTATGATCACATCCTAAACAATCCCTAGCATTCTCCCTAAATTATCACATAAATTATTGTGTGTAGAGTAAAGACAACCAGGCTCTGTCTAGATTTAATGGAAAAGTCCATTCTGGGAGGTAGTTGGATCAATGGGATCTTCAACTATAAATAACATATATTATCCTTCTGAATTTTTCTAGAGATTGGTTTACAACACTTGATATTCATTATTGTTTGGAGCTCACAAAATCCCCAGCATTAGTTGGAATAGCTGTTGCATCCTGTTTGGTTGAGAGAAAGAAAAGAAAGCAAGAGGAAAGAAGGAAGGAAAGAAGGAAAGAAGGAAAGGAGGAAGGGAGGAAGGAAGGAAGGAAGGAAGGGAGGGAGGGAGGGAGGGAGCTCAGAAACTAGTGTCATTTTTGTTTATTGCAGAGTAAATTCTAGAACCCAGGTGTTCTACTGCTCCCACATTGCCTTAAACCTTAATTCTCTAAAAAATATACATTGCCTTTTTTGGCTAGCAAATAGCTCATACTTAAAAAGTCCCAAGGGCATACTTTTCTTTCAAAATCCTTAACAACTGAAAAATTCATCTGGTCTCTGAAAATTGGTCTCTGAATGTAAGGACAGTGCTGATTGGAAGTAGATTCTGGGCTCGTGAGCTGCAAAAATCTAGTCTCATGTCCTATGCAGAAGATGCTTGTGCTATCTAGTCTGATTTTTTGTTCAACCCAAGTGCACAGTTTCCACCCAGCTTGGAACCCAAGAAAAATGTTCAAGCAAGCCTTTCCCAATGGTTACTTCTAAGCAGCCAGCCTGTTCATACGCCACTGCCACCCTTTAACACATTGCTCTGACTTCATTAAACACTTTGTGTGTGTGTGTGTATAGTGTGTGTGTGTATATATATATATATATTGTGTGTATATATATGTTTCAGATATGTATATCTGAAAAGTCTTTAATAAAACCTTATACTTTAGGCATTACGTTGTATTTCTAAGAATACAGTAGTCATTTTTCACATTAAAGTCGTGAAGTTTCATAATTAAACTGTGAATATGAAAATAACTCTATGTAAATAGCAAATAACTCGGAGTAAGTGACATTCAGTGGACATTCATAATCACTTATTGACTACCCCCTTACATACACACACCACAGATATAATCTCCATAATGTTCCCTACTCTATTTATCGTTCAATACATTTTATGCATCGATTATTACATACTAATGGGCTGTGTAATATCCTTTCCAGATTTCATTGTAGGTATTTTATTAAAATGAATAGATTCAATTATAGAAAAAAAATTAAGTTCTTGCCTACTGCTGTTCATTTTAATTGTAAGTAAAGCATTTATATTTTGCATTCTTTGGTTTGCTACGTGTGTGATCTGATTCTCATTGGTAACTCTTTGTGTATTAACTTTACATTAGAGGCAGTCCAGGCTGTGAATTTCTGAGGTTATGTTGTACACATTTCAGTCTTAGCATATAAATAAGCATTTGCCATCTTCAGAGTTTGCAATGGGAGAAAAATAATTTCATTCATTCATTTATGTCATAAATATTTATTGCTTGCCTACTATGTATCAGACACTGTCTTAGTCACTACTGATAGATTAGTGGAGGAAAAAAAGAGAGAGATAAATATCCTTGCAGTGATGAAGTTCTAATTGGGGAAGACAGACTATAAATTAAAAAATAAAATGTATAATATGACAGATGGTAGTATATATTAAAGAGAAAACTAAAGTGCAGAAAAAGGTTGGATAATTCCAAGGGCAGGCACATTTTAAGTAGATTGTTTGCTATTCCAGTATGGTATCCTTTCTGAAAAGACCTAAGGAAGATGAGGAAGAAAGTCATCCAGATATCTTGAAAACACCACATGCAAAGCAAACAAGTGCAAATGCCCTGAGGCAGAAGTGTGCATGGTGTCCTAAGATTAATGCAGAGGCAGCAATGCCAGTACCAGAGTAAACTAAGGGGAGAGTTAAAGGAGATAAGGGCAGGGGTGATGGCCATATCACCCTAAGCTTGCATGATCTTGTCTCATCTCAGAAGCTAAGCAAGGTCCGGCCTGGTTAGTACTTGAGGGGAAACTTTAAGAGCCACACACAAAAATTCATCATATTTCTATATAATAACAATAAAGACAATAAACATGCAGAAATTTAAACACATAATACCATTTATAATCAGTCCTAAGAAAATAAAATACTTAGAAGATAAGAGCAGGGAGGTCACGGTAAAAATTGGATGGGGCCTGAATGCTACTTTAAGAACCTTGATTTTTAATCTAAGGAAGATAGGAAGCCATGATTTGATTTACATTCTTTCTAAATAAGTGTTATGTCCGTGACGCTCTAGACAGAACATCCCAGCATGGTGAGCAACCTTGCAGAGTTCCCTGCATGGTAACTCTGACCCAGGTGGCCTCTTATTGTGGCTCTACTACTTCAACACTCAGTTGGCATCTTCACTGACAAGGGAAACGTGAACTGGAAGGTCCACAGGGGACTTTTGCTTCTACTCACAGTCCGTTGCCAACACCTAATCAGAAGCCCCAGAAAATGCAATTCTCCCAGGAGAAATGAAAAACTAAATTTCAATGAGCACCAGTAATGTTTACTATTTGGGGCAAAGGTAGACGCAGTGAGGCCAGGTAAGAGAAAATTGCAGTTAGCCAGAAAAGAGAACAACTACTTGAACCATGTTGGTAGCAGAAGTCATATTCTGAAGATATTCTGAAGGTAGGAGCAATAGGATCAATTCTGAATGGGGGATTTTAGGGAGGAGAGATAAGTTGGAATGACGGAGTTTCCCATTTACTGAGTAGAGAAGACTTCAGAAGTAGTGCATTTAATGGGAATATCAAGAGTTTTGAAATGCTGAATCTAAAATTTCCATGGAACACCCAACTTGAGATGTTGGGTAGATGGTTGGGTATATAAGTCTGGAGTTCAAGAGAGAGATAAATTTAGGTATCGTCCACATAGTGACAGTATTTTCAGCTATGTAACACAGAGAGATACCTAAAAAGCATGTGTAGATTTTTTTTTAAAAAAAAAAAAAAAAGAAGAAGAAACAGTTCAAGGACTGAGGATTGACTCTGGGGCACTTAAATGTTTATAATTTGTAAAATGAATGGGACAAGCAAAGGATCTTGAGATAGAGCAACTATATATCAGGAGGGGAAAAAAGCAATGTGCAGTGTTGCAGAAATAAAGTGTAAATAATGTATAAAGGAGAGAGTAATTAACATGGTCAAATCCTCCTAATAAACCAAGTTAGAAGAGGACTGATAATTGGGGGCATTGAATTTAGCAACATGGAGGTCCTTGCTAACCTCAGTGGAAGCTGGTTTCTGGAATGGTGGAGAGGAGAGCCAAATGAAGTTCTCCAGGACCAGAAAAATGGGTGGTAATTGGAGTAGGATGTGGGAGAAATTTAGTATGTATGCTAATGAGACCAATCCAACAAATAGAGAATAGAGGAACACACAGGCAAGGCAGGGGATATTCCTGGGGTGATATCTTGAATAGATGAGAAGAAATGGGTTCTGATGCTTTGGTGAGGGGGTTTCTCTCTGAGAAGAGCATCACAGTTTTATCCATTGAAATGGAGAGAAGTAAAAATATCTGGGCACAAATGTGAGTAGGTGGGAAAGCGTGATGATGGGAACTGGGGAGATATTTGTCATCTAGCGTGTTGTAAGAGAGTGAATGAACTAGGGGATGAAACACGATTTCCAGACTGCTCTGTGGGATATTTGTTAGTGATCATGAACTTGAAGTTAGGTCAGTCAGGATTGTTGGATGTTCTCCTCCAGCCACAGTCGACTGGGTAGGTACAGGGGCAGGTGTGAAATAAGCAAAAAGTTGGGTTTTAAGAAGTCTCATTTACATTGATCATGATCTTGCCACTAAAATTCTTGATTATGTTGATCATCTCCTTTCCCACAGATGCCCCTGAGACTGGAGAATCACTGTAGAGTCTGCTTTCCACCCTCCAGTGTAAAACTACTCTGTCTTTGTTTCCAAACCCATTATCTATACCTAGTTTCCTCTTGGTGCCCACGCCCTCTGCCAAGACTGTTTATCTTGTTCCTACTTGATCCTGAAGGACATGTTCCCATTTTTCTCAAAGGCTCAGCAGCCTCTGAGCACATTTCTCCATGTCCACCTCTCCCTTCATGTGAAGCCTGCCTGCATCCCCCAGCCTGGATCAGCACTGAGTCAAGGAGTTCAGAATGTGCGTTGGAGTGAAGAGTCTGATCACAGAGAACTGTTCTCTCATAAAGTAAGAATGAACTGAACACCACTGAGAGAAGAAGCAAGCGATCTCAGACCCCGTCTTACCACTCGGAGCCCCATCTGTCTTTCTGCTTTATCCAGGAGCCAATCCAGAGACAGTTTGCATTGCGAGTGACATGGGGTGACAGATTGCATCACAGAGCCTTTGCTCCTTACCTCAAATTGGACCAATTCTTTCACAGTCCAGATGGTTAATGCTGCTGCAAAGACCTCATCAACATGTTGAGCTTACTACCCAAATAACTTGCTCCTGGGGAAATTTGAGAAATTGTTATCTAAACAAATGGGAGGTCAGCTTATTTAGTTGGAAAAAAAGAGTCTCCACAGAAACATTTGGGCAGGTTTCAGTTTGGGCAAAAAGCATTTCATCCATTTCATTTTAACGGTCTCTGTTGAATAAGCATGAAAAATGTTTTTCATTAGTCCTTCTTCCATATTATACCTGACAAGCAGAGGAAAACATGAATTTTTCCTGTGCTTAACAAATATTCTGTAGTGATATGGAGCAGCAGGAGAGATGCAAAAGGAATGGCAATTTTGCAAAATGAAAAGGCTTGGGCTAAAACAGCTCATTTATTCCCAGGAAGGAGCAAGACCATGCTAGCACATGATAAAAATAAACTGATGAAATTTCTAATACTGGAGATTATGATTAAAGACAATTTATAATCGGTCTGAAAATGAAGTGTGGAGGAATGCTTCATTTTTGTTATTTGCTTCAACCTAATTTATTTTCTCACACCCCATTCACTCAACAGGGAACCCCCAACAGTCTCTCCATAGGTAGAACTTTTTGCCTCATGCCCTGACTAATGCTTATAACCACACAAATAGCTTATTTTGCCAGCTACTTTTCTTGCTGGGTCTAGAATTTTAACACTAATGTGATTTTCCTTTATTTTTAATGTTCCAAAATTAATTGTACATGTGTAATATCTAGTTTTGAAATGTAAATACCTTTGACATTTTGCTTTACTTCTAATGTGAATGGTACTTTAAGGGTTTAATTTATAATAAAGATGAACCATCCTATACAATGAATGCATAAACAGGGAACAGGAAGATACAAGAACAAAAGAACATATTTTTAATGTGTTCTCTATAGATTCCATTGGAGTGGGAGAATAGCGTGTGTTCATTTATAATACTTCATCACAAAATTAAAGATAGAAAAGGCGTAGTTCAGAATGCTGCCTATTTATAGAACATATTTGAGGTCACTTAGTGGTTGTGAATACCAGTAATAGTAAGTAGGAAAAAAGAGAATGGTGGCTACTTTGAAGAAAGAATGAGAAAAGCAAACAAACAATTGACATCTAAAAGAAATAATTCCCTTAAGTTGGCATAAGCAAAGATTTGTTTTAAGGTATAACATAGAATTTGCATTAAGCACTAACTATGAGGTCGGGAATGTGCTAAATACTTTACCTGAATTGTCTGACTTATCTTCCTCCAACTGTATGAGCGTTTCTATTATTATTATTTTTAATTTGCAGATGAAGAGACTACAGTTCAGAGAAGTGAAATAACTTGTGCAAGGTCACACAGCTAGTAAGTGGCAGGGGCATGATTTAAACTCAAGTCAATCTGACTCCAGACTTATTTTATATAAAGATAATTTCTTAAAATATTTTTATAAAAATCATCCTAAAATGAATAAATGGCAAATGACTTTTAAAATATATAGAATATCTCCTTAAAATGTACAGAAGAAAAAGAATATTCTTAAAATATATAAAATAGCAAAAAGTCTGATAAGAAAAGTGCATACTTTTTAAAAGTTAAATGGCATCTGATGTTAAAATTTTTTTACTCCATAATGTGACACAGAATAGTGCTTATTCTTCTCCATGACTTTTGCAGTATGTCCTGATCAACCTTTAAAGGACTCTTCCTGAGTTTACATGAGTTGGAAAATTTATCTTCCAGGCTCGTTAAAGTGGAACCAATTTCCTCCATGTGGTAGAGAGAGGCAGTACATAATTCCCTAAGTATTTACTCTGAGGTTGAAATATCATTCCTAAAATTTACTTGTTCCACCTAACTTATACTTCTCAGAGCTTTTGGGAAACATTGGAAGAGATTACTAGCCTACTTCTAAATCTGCAATTTTGTTACAAGAACTGGAAGATCCACTCTGGACTGAATCCTATGAGGTGCACAAAAGAAAATGGTCTCATCTTCTTACCGTGGAGACATCTATTCTCCAACTCTTTGCGGATAATCTGGTAGAATGCATTCCTTTAGGTTGTTCTGGTGAAGGAGAATTGGAGTAACAGTTTCAGCTGACACAGATCAAATTGCATTTTTCTTCATATGAACTGAAGTGTCAGCAGAAGAGCAACAGTCTTCAAGTTATTTTTAAAAGAAACTTGGAACATAAATAGGGAAAATAAGTACATAATAGGTTATAAAGTATTCATAAGCTTTTGACAGTTTATATAGTGCTTTCAGATAAAGTTTCATTAAATTTGATAATGATCCCTTGAGTTGAGTAGGGCAAATATTATTATATTCATTTAACAGAAAAGACAATGGAAGCTCAAGGTCAAGCCACTCATCCAGAGTTATGTGGATTGAAATTAACACTTCTGAGCTCCAACACAGGTCTTTTGACTCTGTCAACATTTAATATTGATAAAATGTGTATTATAATATCTGGAAGCTTTTCTAGACAATTATTTCACTAAACAGAAAGCTCTCATGGGTTTTTCCTGCAGATTAATACTTCTCACTGCATGTCTCCCCATGCTGCAACATTTCACAGTATAAAATTCCAGTAATAAGATATCATCACCTTCCTTGTCCCTAGGACCACAACAAACATCAGTCAGTGCCTACAATGTGTTACTCTGTATCAGGTATTTTCAAATATTAACTTTTCAATCATCACAAAAATGCTAATGAGGTAGATAACATTGTTCTTTTTTGTAGAGAAGAAGCTAGGAGAGGAAGAAATTACCCTAACAATGCTGTTAAGTAACTATATCAATCAAGTAGATAGGATAGCACCTATGCTGTGGTTAGTAACAAAAACAAAGACCTCAGTGAGTTACATTCTCAAAGGTACATTTAGAGCCAACAAGTAATAATATACTAAAGAGCTTCTGCACAGCAAAGGAAACTATCATCAGAGTGAACAGACAACCGACAGAATGAGAGAAAATTTTTCCATCTACCCATATAACAAAGGCCTACTATCCAGAATTTATAAGAAACTTAAATTTACAGCAACAAATAAAAACAACCCCATCAAAAAGTGGGCAAAGGATGTGAATAGATACTTCTCAAAAGAAGACATTTACATGACCAACAAACATGAAAAAAAGCTCAACATCACTGATCATTAGAGAAATGCAAATCAAAAATACAGTGAGATACCACCTCATGCCACTCAGATTGGTGATTACTAAAAAGTCAAGAAATAACAGATGCTGGTGAAGATATGGAGAAATCAGAATGCTTTTACACTACTGGGAATGTAAATTTGTTCAACCATTGTGGAAGATAATAATTCCTCCAGGATCTAGAACTAGAAATATCATTTGACCAGGTAATCCCATTACTGAGTATATACCCAAAGGAATATAAATCATTCTACTATAAAGACACATGCACACATATGCTTATTGCAGCACTATTTACAATAGCAAGACATGGAATCAACCTGAATGCCCATCAATGATAGACTATATGGTACAGATATAAAGAAAATGTGGTACATATATACCATGGATAAAGAAAATGTGGTACATATATACCATGGAATACTACGCAGACATAAAAAAGAATGAGATCATGTCCTTTGCAGAGACATCAATGAAACTGGAAGCCATTATCCTCAGCAAACTAATGCATGAACAGAAAACAAAACGCTGCATGTTGTCATTCATAAGTGGGAGGTGAACAATGAGAACACAGAGACAGAGGGAGGGGATTAACACATACCAGGGCCTGTTTGAGGGTGGGGGGCAAGGGGAGGGAACTTAAAGGACAGATCAATAGGTACGGCAAACCAACATGGCACACATATACCTATGTAACAAACCTGCATGTTCTGCAAATGTATCCCAGAACTTAAAGTAAAACAAAAAATATAAATAAAATAAAATAATGGAATCATCTTATCTAAAACAATTTAAAATTATAATTAACTAATTACTGTTATATTTTCTACAAATGGGCAGTAAATATTTTGAACTTGATATCTCAATAGGTTAAGTCCTAAGTTTTGTACCTTTAGATCATAGATTACAATAGTTTATTAGCCAGAAACAAGATATATGAGGGAACAATTAGAGTTTTAAAGGTTATTCTCTGGAAAAGACCTTCTCCCCTAAAAGTCCTCTCTTAGTCACATTTTAAATGGTCTATGCTTGGGTATTTTAACTGAATCCAGGGCACCATGTTTATATTTTTCCTAGATGAACAATTCACAATGAATTAACACTTCTGCTTTTTTGGCTTATACACAAATTTATTATGAAGTAAAGATGAGATCTGAGGTAATTATCCAGAAATTTAGAAACTTAGCTTTCTTAGACATGCTCTAATAATAAAATTTTCTGGTATGAAAATCACTAGCATAAAAAGTAACTGAAAATGTAATCAGTTATATGTTCATCATGTGGAAACATTAAACATGCTGGTCTCACAAATCCTTGACTTCTTGATTTTCAAATAAGTTTCAACTGTGTTTTTAAATATTGTTTCTGTCATCACTTCCACAGGCCTCATCATCACTTGATTTAATTTTTTTGCTATCTCAAAAAGGGAAATAATGATCACAGCCTCTTATCTTTCTATTTCTTCCTTTCATTACCAAACATTTGACTTTTCCCTTTCCTCATTACACTTTCCCAATGCCCAGTTTGAGTTTGATGGTCATTTCTTTCTAGTTTAATTTCAATGTCACCTCAAATTACTCTCCCTTGTTTCACCAAAACTGCAGGATAAAATGAGTCAGGCTGAGATAACTTGTGGGCCAAGTTGTTTTGTGGTGGCAGAATGAATGGCAAAAATGCATTCTGTACAAGATCCAAAGCTTTCACCAGGAGAGAAAGCATACAGTGGGAGAGATTTAAAAGCTGCAGTTTGAAGTATGTTCTTCAGAATCTGCAGTTTGAAGTATGTTCTTCAGAATCTTCAGAATCTGCAGTTCTGAAGATTTTGATGGGGAGGGGAACAGACAGCCCATTTGGGATCCTATTCATTGGCTTGAATAAGGAATCAATAAAACCAGGAGGAACAGACTGGGACATCATTAAGCAGGTATGGACAAATATGGATCTGTAGCAGTAGATTACAATACCGAATAATGACTTTATTACTTTGAGACAGAGCTTTGCTCTTGTTGCCCAGGCTGGAGTGCAATGGCATGGTATTGGCTCACCACAACCTCCCCTTCCCAGGTTCAAGCCATTCCCCTGCTTCAGCCTCCTGCGTAGCTGGGATTACAGGTGTGCACCACCACGTCTGGCTAGACAGTGACTTTATTGAAACCCAAAAGACTGGGCCCTTCAGTCTTCATTTCACAAATACAAGAATTTTCAAGGGTTACGTGGAGGATCTAATATGCCACTCCATAGGTTGTTCATTTAGTATTTTGAGGAGCATATATGTTGCATTACAATACCTCATCTTAAATGTATAGAATTGAGTACCATCTCTTGATGGGATCTTCTCCAGCTGATTGTCTCCAGCACCTCTGGGTCAGATCTGGTAAGATATACAGCTATTATAGAGTACAGATGTGTACAGATGCGTCGCAAAGCAGGACACGAGACTCACACATGAGGGGAATGTGCTTGTTCACAATGAGGGATTGCCAGATCCTCTTCCCCCGTTTATAGCCAGAAATGTCTCCTTCTACTGGATCTTCCACACACTTCTGTTTCCACACATCAATTTACTCCTAAGCCAATCATGACAGTTCCATTATATTAAAGTTTCATCATTTAAGTAAAGAGTATGTATACTAGTAAAATGCGAATGTGGAAAGAAAATTGTTTTTATGAGTAGTTAAATGCTTTGGAAAGACAGGTTGGTAAAGAATAATTGCTGATAAATTAGACATTTGTATTAGGGTTCTCCAGAGAAATAGAACCAACAGAATATATTATAAAGAACTGGCTTATGCTGTTATAAAGAATAAGGCCCAAAATCTTCACTCAGCAAGCTAGAGACCCAGGAGAGCTGATGTAGTTTGGATGTTTGTCCCTGCCCAAATCTCATGTTAAGATGTAATCCCCAGTGTTGGAGGTGGGGCCTGGTGGGAGGTGTTTGGATCATGTGGGTGGATCCCTCATGGATGGCTTGGGCGATACCCTTGGTGATAAGTGAGCTCATGCTCTGAGTTCACATAAAATCTGGTCGTTTAGAAGTGTGTACGTGTAACAGCTCCTCTCTGTCTCTGTCTCTGTCTCTCTCTCTCTCTCTCTCTCTCTCTTACACGCACGCTTTTACCATGTGACTGTGCCCGCTTTGCCTTCTGCTGAGATTCTAAGCCTCCCGAGGCCTCCCCAGAAGCAGATGCTGCTATGCTTTCTGCACAGCCTGCAAAACTGTAAACCAATTAAACCTCTTTTTTTTTAAATAAATTACTCAGTCTCAGGTATTTCTGTATAGCAATGCAAAAATGGATGAATACAAGATCCAAGGGTGGAGTTTCAGTCTGAAATCCAGCAGGCTAAATAATGGTAAGCCAGTATTTCAGCCTGAGTCAAAAGGCCGGAAAAGGCCAATGCCCCAGCACAGTCAGGCAGACTGAGTTCCCTCTTACTCAGCCTTTTTGTTCTATTCAGATCTCTATCTGGAAGACTGATTGAAGCCCACTTACATTACTGGGTTTGTGGGGAGTGCTGGGGGAGGGGTACAATGTGCTTTACTCAGTCTACAATTCAAATGTGAATCTTATCTGGAAACATCCACCCAGACAAACCCAGAATAATATTTAACTAAGTGTCTGGATATCCTATTGCCCAGTCAAATTGCCACATAAAATTAACCTTCACAGTATTATTGAAACATTGCTTTTAAAAATTTTTAATAATTCCTCAGATTCAGTGCATGAAAATTATAGATGATGTATTATTATATGTACAATTTATATGAAAGAGAGGATAAAGGATCTTTTGAATATGGCTAGATTTATACCCACCTAAAAACAGTCTGTGTTCTGCATTTAAAATAGTGGAGAATAAGTGAATATGTTTTAAGGTAAAATAAAGTTGATGTTTGCATACTTGAATTTGTTTATGATTCTACACTTTAATAGATTTTTTAAAACTAACCCACTAAATGGTTGCCTTAGATAACATAAGTTAACATTGATTCTGTATAAAACCATAAAATTGGCAAGTCCAGTCAAGGAAATTAGATATAGGAACATCAGAACTACTTATAAAGATAGCTTAATTTTGCCTCAAGGTATCTTTTGTCCCTGTGCATTCCAAATATGTGCCAATTCTTGCTATATGGTGTTTTAAAGGTCATTCAGAACCTGGAACTATCCATCATGACCATTTCAGCCTTTAGTAATGTCAATCATCGTATCACTCCTCTCCTACTATTGACTGCTGAACATTGTTAGAAAAAGTCACACAGTGATGGCAGCTGGAATGACAGCCAATCCATGTTATCTAACATCAGTTGCCCATCAAGACTCCTGGGCAATCATTTAATTCCAGTTGATTCTCACTTTATGCAATTTGTGTTATAAATGTTTCCTATGTTTCCAACTCTTATAAAGTCCTCAAATCCATGTGCATCTTCTTCACTTGCAGCCAATGAGAGTCTCACCTCCCATATACTTGCGGATATAAAGACTGTATGATATGAATTGTCTCCATTTGACCACAATGTATCTGGAATCATCGCTCCTTCCTTCTTGCTTTCCTCTTACCTCAGGGTTGTCTATTCTCTCTCTCAGAGATATTATTCACTTACACAATACGACAACACACAGGTCTCACTTTTGCATCTTGCCCTGCATTGTCATTCAACTACTGAATGTCCTCAACTAGATTTCCTGCAAATGCTTTAAATATAGTACCTTTAAATTAAATTTTAAGATTTCCTCCAATTCTATAAAATTTTGTGGATCTATAAAATTATCTGGATAATTTATAAATTAATCCAATTTATTTACTCAGGTCAAGATAGGTGAATGATTTTTTTCTCTCTAGCACTAAAATTTCATAATCTTATTATGTCTAGTCTAATATCTTGTCAAATTCTTCCTCCAGGATTTAATCCCATAATGCACTCACTTTGGCCATCTTAATCATGAGCTTATTCCTGAACTAAAATGAACTTGAGTTTTCCTACTTCGTCAAGTGACAGGCTAATGAAAGATCTTTGCAAACAGAGTTCTTAAATGGTAATTGAAAGTTCCCAAAACACTCCCCTTACAAAGTCTCCCTTCATTTGGACAAGATCTAAGTTTAACTGGCAGGGGCTCCCCGAAGGCCATACCTGCCAGCTGCCACCAAGGGCTTCCAGGTGGTCATCTCAGCTAATTGACAATGCTGCTGGAGAGACTGGAATCCAACTGTACTGACTCATAGCATAGGAAATTTACCTTTATTTCAGGAATGGAAAGACAAAATGCCAAATGCAGCAGGTTGCATATTTTTGCTCATATTTTTGCTCATAAAATGTATAATTTGTCAAATTCATTTTTCTTGAAATGCTTTGCTGGAAATCCTTGGCAGGCACATACACTAATGATTTCCCTATTAATTCAGTCCTCAGTTGTTTCATTTTATTCCTAAACTCTTTGCACCTCTCAGTTAGGGCTATTATTGCTTTGATTATGAATCACATGACGAGGCCTTTTTCCCAAAGTAAAGGATATCTCTGCTATATTTGAAAAAGACTACTTTTAACTTCATAAGGAATCACAAGAGAGCCTGCATAGCCAAGACAATCCTAAGCAAAAAGAACAAAGCCGGAGGCATCACACGGACGGACTTCACACTATACTACAAGGCTACAGTAATCAAAACAGTATGGTACTGGTACCAAAATAGAGACATAGACCAATGGAACAGAACAGAGGCCTTGGAGCACCACACATCTACAGCCAGCTGATCTCTGACAAACCTGACAAAAACAAGCAATGGGGAAAGGATTCCCTGTTTAATAAATGGTGTTGGGAAAACTGGCTAGCCATGTGCAGAAAACAGAAACTGGACCCCTTCCTGACACCTTACACTAAAATTAACTCCAGATGGATTAAAGAT
>CAUYQU010005109.1:0-36469 GCA_963574635.1 Cheracebus regulus
ACCTCTGGTAGAATTTGGCTATGAATCCATGTGGTCCTGGGGCTCTTTTTGATTGGTAAACTATTCATTACTGCCTCAATTTCAGAACTTGTTACTGGTCTATTCAGGGATTTAACTTCTTCCTGGTTTAGTCTTGGGAGGTATATGTGTCCAGTGATTTATCAATTTCTTTTAGATTTTCTAGTTTCTCTGCATAGAGGTGTTTATAGTATTCTCTGATGGTTGTATTTCTGTGGGGTCAGGATTTTCAATATTACTAAAAAGATTTGAGACAGAAAAGATTTTGAGTTTAGGTAGTCGGGCTAATGACCCCATACATAGTGTTACAAGCCATTTGGATAGGAGATTTGATCTATTCTTAAGGTTTCATTTGAGTACTCTTTATTGCTTGATTAGTAGTAAACTACAGTTCTGAAAACAATTCATATTACTATTTATAATGCAGGGGTTAAATGTGTAATCTCCAGAGTCTCAAATGTTGTTTGATATCTGCAGTTCCATTTTAAAAAAATACAATAATCTTCCCCAACAAAAATGGGAGAAAATACGAAACTTAAAGATGTTGAAATGATTATCATCTGAAACTTTATACATGATTGTGAGATATTAAACAGTGATACAGAAAAGGGAGATAAATAAGGAAATAAAGGGCTGAAACAAGATATCAAAATAATTTTCTGTTCCTGTGTTAAACAATACTGGGACTGGGCATACACGTGTGGCTCTATTCAACAATATTGAGTAAAAACAAAGTAAACTTGAGTACTTGCTCCCGGAAATAAGGATGTGAACAAAGATAGATAGCTTATGTAACAAGACTGACAGATTGCTTGTCATGCCTCATTGCAAGACCCTCACTCCAGTCTAAAGTCATTATGTCATAAACTCTGACAAGTCCCAACCTACTCACCTCCTTGCAAATCCCACCTTAAAATTACTCTTTTAAGACTCTAAAATCATATACATATCTCCCTGCTGTTGAATTTCCTCTTCTAAGGTGACACTCTATCAAGATTGTATTTCCCCTTGCTGCAGTAGGTCTAATAAACTTAGCTCTGCTAAATTAACTGGATTTTCTGGCCTTTTGGGAATTTGACAATTATCACAACCCTTAGATTTTTATATCCTATGAGACAATGAGTTTCTAATATAGGTTCTTACATGGTGTTTTCATTGCATATTAGAAAGCACCTCAAAATAATGATTGGATTTGTTGGGCAGTCAGAGAAACTTATTGAACTAAAACATTGCTTTATATTTTTACCAATAGCTCTATTAGAATAAAAATATTTTCCTATGCTTAAAAGACTCAAAAATTAATATTTGGTTTCGCTGCTTTCCAATTAATGTGAAAATTATCTAATATGAAAAAATAAAATTCAGGAGACCATTTCAGTCCAGAGAAGAAAAAAACTATTGAGTCTTAAAGAAATGTATTTTAAACATATTTTTAAAAACAGAGGGACTATGTAGAAGGACTTTGTACTAAACCATTTATGATACAGCAAGTAATCTGTTCCTAGGAGGAGCTTAAATATATTCACCAGTACAAGAAAGTATTCATTCAATAAACATTTTTTAAAATAACTACAGGCTAAGAACAATTTTCGAAATTGGTATATGGTGGTAAATAAAACAAACATGTTTCCTAACTGCAAGGAATTTGTAGTCTAGTGGTTAAAAGACAATTTCTTTAAGAAAAATAAATGTATACAAAAGTATAAAATTAAAATCTGTGTTAAGTACATTGAAGTAAAAGAGAATGTAGTGAAAGAAATTCAAAACA
Organism: Cheracebus regulus; assembly: GCA_963574635.1. Taxonomy (NCBI): domain Eukaryota; kingdom Metazoa; phylum Chordata; class Mammalia; order Primates; family Pitheciidae; genus Cheracebus; species Cheracebus regulus. The sequence continues at coordinate 1,787 of CAUYQU010005109.1, forward strand.
GACTCAGGCACCAGGAGACCAACCAGCTTTGTAGAAAGTGAGGCACAAAATTAAGTTGGGATACAGTTTTTTGCTTTTTTATTTTCCCTACCTTGACTTGAAGGACTAAGCTAAATTTTCAGGCAAGCTGGGGATGTGCAATGTTTCCAAGAATAAAGGAGGAAAATGAAAGTAAAAGTGAATTTTTAGTTGTTTTAGAAAATGGGAAATAATAGATAATGGGAAATAAATATGTTTCCTTAATCTTGATTCCAATGACACAATAGGTTAGAAAGAAAGAATTGACACCATGTAAAACTGTCACATCTAGAAATTCTATTTTCATACAGCATTTCCAAAAGCTTTAGACAAAAATATCCTGAAAGAAACTGGAATTGGAGTCTACTATGAAACCCTAAAAGAAACCGAAGTTATTGATGTAGCAATCTAATTTATCAATTTAACTACACTCAAACAGTACATGCATTTTGCATTGCTTACCTAGAATGTCCAGCATATAACTTCTTCTGTATTAATGGACTTATACATCTTAACTCCAAAAGAACACACAGATGGGAAAAAAGCATTTTAACAAGAATCACACACACGTGTCTGCCCAATCACATTAAAACAGTTTAAGTTTTTAAAAAGAATTGATCTTAAATTGCCTGTACTTTATACAATTTTTAATCCTGCAATTTCTTTTACAGAAGAGGGTAGCTAAACAAATAATTGTGTAAATAGGTTTTGAAGTCAGTGTTTTTTTTTCTGCAGAGTCTACAATTTATCTCTGCTACTTGTTCTCCTAGAGTGACCTTGAAGTACATATTTCTCAACAATTCCTAAGTATGTCCAAATGGAATATTAAAAGTGAGAAAAACTAAAATCCAAGCTATCATACCATTCAACAAATGAACAGCTTATCAAAATACAGGAGTTCTCACTCTCACATTGGCAAAAATCTAAACGTTTAAGAATACACCATGTTGCTTTGCAAATTTAGAGCAAAAAGGCAGTTTCATACATTGTGGATAGAAGTGTGAATTCCTAAAATCTCTAAGGAGATAAAGTTGGCAAAATCTATTAGAATTACAAATATATAAACATTTTAATTCAACAATTTTAAATATGAGTTCAAAGTGCCCCTTTTCTTCTGGGAATGGTACCCATTTGTAATCCTCTGTCCCCAGCTGTTACAAGCCTTCTCTGTATTTTCCCCAACTGTTTTCACTGGACTGGACCTCTTCTGAATGCACTGATCACCTAGAACCACACTCCTAATAGTCTTTGACCTTAATTATTGCCTGGGATCCCTGGCCAGCCTGTCCAGTTCACCTCGTGAGAGTTCCTTAAATATGAGCACTTGCCAGAATGAAGTATGAATTCATCATGACCTTTTTACAACCAGCGGTAGCAGTAAGTTATTGCTCTCCAGTTGCCAGACTTTCAACCTTGCCTCACCTCTTTTTTTTTTTGTCCAGTGCTGTTCGGAGGTCCTAGCATGCCCTCGAATTCTGCTTGTCCAATATATGTTACCTAAAAAAATGAATTAGATTGTGCCTTATGCCAAGGAAATAAATATTTTTGAAATATTTTCTATAAGCTAAGTCCTCTGCTAGCAACTTTTATAAATATTTTCTGAATCAGTCTTCGATGCATACCTGTGATGTAAATGTTATTATCTTTATTTTCTTTTGAGTAAACCAAGTCCTGAAAAAATGGATTTCTTAGAGTCACATGCTTAAGATTGAACTGTGATTATAGCTAGCTTTCTTGACCTTCAATCTAGTACCATTTGTAATTAAACCTCGTGGCCTCTAAACTACCTCCCTGTTAATCAGAAAGGAGTATTCAATCAAAAGTCCATTTCTATTTCAGCAGCTTCAGTGAACACAAAATTAATATATTTTCCATATGATAATTTTGTAACTCCCAGGTACTAGATAAATTGTCAAATGGCTTTTTAACATCTTCTAAGTATTTCTTTACAGTTTGTTACATTGGCCCTTTAATTTGCTTGTTTTTGTTGTCTACCATATGAAATCTAGATCAAAGTCAAAATGAAGTACTTTCTTCATTTATGGAACATTCTAAATTATTTGTCTTTGTAAATCAGTTATATGCTTTGCCTTTTCTAGGTCTGAAACACAGTCAGTCTCGGTGTTTTGGCAGCAGGTGACTTACAAAGTTCTACAAATGAGACTTGTCATCTGTTTGATAGCTAAGGATTTCAAGCTTTGTTTTCCAAAAAGGAAATTTAATTAATGTTGATAATTATAATTTATATAATCAATTTTAATGTTCATGAGCTTAGAGAATATATCTAAGTATTCTGTTGCTCTTCCTGTTTTTTTTTTTGTTTGTTTATTTTTTGAAATGGAGTCTCCTTCTGTCACTTAGGCTGTAGTACAGTGATACAATCTCAGTTCACTGCAACCTCCACCTCCTGGTCTCAAGCAACTCTCCTGCCTCAGTCTCCCAAGTAGCTGGAATTATAGGCATGGGCTACAATGCCCAGCTGATTTTGTACTTTTTGGTAGAGATGGGTTTCCCCATGTTGGCCTGGCTGGTCTCAAACTCTTGACCTCAAGTGATCCACTTATCTCAGCCTCCAAAAGTGCCGGGATTTCAGGCGTGAGCCACTGCGCCAGGCCCTTCTTAGTTTTTTTTTTAATTTAGATTGCTCCTAGCTCTTAATACAGGTTCAGTTGGTATGGTTTACTTCATTAAATACATATACTTGGCTTGTGAAACTTTGAGTTAAAATGCCTCATTTTGGTCTTAAATTTTCTCATTAGCATAAAAGTTAATTTTTAATTATTCAGGAGGATCAAAATTTTTTCCTTTTAGTCTTCACTCTTTCACTCAATAGAAATTCCTTAAATGTCTACATTTTGGCTGGCACTAGCAGTCACTTGGGTTGTAACACTGTATGAAAGAGGCACAGTCCCTGCCATGATACGGCTTATGTTCTAGTGGGGGCGGGGCACAAATATGTAACAAATACATTAGTTTTATTGTTTAAAAACTTCACAAAGGGCAACGCCACAGAATAAAGCAATGCTTGTATGAGTGTGGATGAATGTTGGAAAAGGAGGGGTAGTGTAGACAGGAGATAAGGGTAGCACTTTGAGAAGGTTTCACAGAGCTCAGACCTTAAGGAGAAGAGGTTAACAATTACACAGCAGAGTGGAAAATTCAAGAAGGTAAAAGAGTTTAAGCAATGGCTCTGAGTCAAGGAAAAATAAAAAGATGTTTTTAATGAATGAAATGATTAAATAACACTAAAATTAGGGGGATAGTTGTACAGGGTGAGTCTGCTTAATAACCTTCCAGACTTTTGTAATTAATTTTGATTTTATGCGAACTACAGTGGGAGTGACTGATTAATTTTTTTTAAATATCGCTTTTGCTGCTAAATGGCAAATAACTTGGAGAGTCAAAAGAGGAAAAAAGGAGATTTAGTTTGAAGGTTAGCAAGCAGCCAGGGAAGTGATGATGACCGCCTAGACTAAGCAAAGGGCAGATTAAAAATGTATTATCATAATTTGTGGAAGATTTGAATATGGAGAGTAGAACAATGGAAATTCAACATTGTTCTGGATCTAATGACCAGTATCAGATGAGATAAATGTAAGTAATGCTGTATTCACAAACAACTATGGAAACCACATAGACTCAATCCACAAAGTTTATTTCTAGCTTATGTTACATGTTCATTAATGGATAGGAAGGGGCACTTTGCTCATCACAGTCACTCAGAAATTTGGGCTGATGGAGAAAACCTTCCTCCTAAACATCAAAGGCCATAGTGCTGGAAACAAAAAAAGAGCTTTTCAGTGTCTCATATCAGTTACTAACTACCATACCCTGGAGGTAACCTACATCACTTTCGGGCACAACTCTTTGGCCCAAACTAACCACCTAGCACCTTTAGACACAAGAGTGCGAGAGAATGCAACTGTACACATGCTTGGAAGGCAGACAGCTGGAAAATATTTGATGACTATATTAATGATGAATTCCATATATCTTCTTTGTAAAACCCTATTTTTAAGAAAATCTTGGGAAATCTGTGAAAGCTGTGGCCACACTGTTCAGATGACATGAGTGCCTCTGACATAGAGCTTCTGTACTATAAATAATTTCATGTCCAGGAGGCCCACTTCTTAGGACAATCGTCTTGCAGTGATGTTCCCAAGGCATGCTGGAGACCTACCTTAAACATCATTCACAGGCAGACTATCATCTCTGCTATTATCTGTGTTATGATAGACATGGAGAAGAATGGAGATAGGTCTTGGAATCACTGGCAACTTATCCTTTGTAAAAATAAGTATTCAACTTGTCTTTTCCAAATTTTCTACCTTTATGAGAATCAGTTCTCATTTTAACTCAAATCCTTTGATGAGTACTCTTACAATATTACACATTCAAGGATATCTTCTCTGTGTCATAAAGGACTGTAACTTTCTTAAGACAGAGGCCAGATTCATCTTGTTCATCACTTCATTTACTTACATAATAGGACAGTGCCTGACAAAAAGTAGTATATTGTTCATAAATATCAATATTTTTAAATACCATATATATATATATATATACACTATACTACCATATAGTATAATACCATATACTATATATATATATATAGTAGAATATGATGCTATCTTCCATAATAAAGTCTCTATTTATAATATTTTATATGCAATATAATGGCATACAAATTTATATGTGAAATGTATGGTATATATTTTTTTGTAAATAGTTTGGGTGTCTGCTATATGTAAGGCATGGTGTTAGGTAGGTTAGCTTTATCTTATTTATTTCTCAAAACAATGAGAAGTTCTAATATTTTGTTCACACTTTACAGATGAGAAAACTAAAGTTTAAACCCTCTCCTACCACTTTCAGAGGATGTGGTTGTGGCATGTTTACTGGACTTTGTTCCAATGTTTTATTTCCCATACAGAAGATAGAGTGGCATGATGTGCTATGAGAAGCCAGTGGACAAAACACTTCCTGCATCATCATGAATTTTATCTAAAATATGTTTTACACAAAAAAATTGCATAAAATACAAAATATTTAAATTTTCAAAAAGAAAATAAATTTTAAACATTTTTAAGAAATTTGCTGTTTGTTATGTCAATTTCTTATATCTTTACTATAATATCAGTATCAGATAAGAATTCAATTCAACTGCAATAAAAGAAAAATAAAATATCAGTGGTTTACGGACGGCAGGGACAAGGGTTTTATTATCAAGTGATGAGAAGTCTAGAGTGAGTCAGGTAATACAGTGTTGGCATGAGACTACAATATCACCAAGAACCCAACTCCTATCATTGTGCTCAGCCATCCTGCCATATGCTTGTAACCTCATGGTCACAAAATTCTTCATCAATCATTCTATGTTCCAGAAATAAGGGAGACTGGAACAGGCAAAAGCTAAGGAACAATATCCAAATTTGGCCCATTTTAGATGATATCTTAGAAGCACGGAACAAAAATTTTCTCTTAAATTTATTGGTCAGAACTGTTTCACACAGGAAAACTTAGACCCAAAGAAAGTTGTAGAAACAGACTTTTAGGGCTGAGTGCAGTGGCTCACTCCTGTAATCCCAGCACTTTGGGAAGCCAAGGCAGGCGGATCACCTGAGGTCAGGAATTCGAGACCTGCCTGTCCAACATGGTGAAATCTCATCTCTAGTAAAAATCCAAAGTTAGCTGGGTGTGGTGGTGGGTATCTCTAATTCCAGCTACTCAGGAGGTTGAGGCAGAATCGCTTGAACCCAGGCAGCAGAGGTTGCAGAGAGCCGAGATCATGCTATTGCACTCTAGCCTGGTGACAAGAGCAGAATTCTGTCTCAAAAAAAAAAAAATAGACTTTTAGCTGGGCAATTGACACATTCAATTAAATTAGGATTATGTTGGTAAGAAGAAATAGGTATACTGAGTTGGTAACAGTTACCCACTCAAATCATAATCTGAATTGGGCTCCATCATGCCTTACAGACATGTCCACTGGTCATCACTGAGTGGCTACTCTAAGAATTAGGCTACCTGGAAATGAAGTGGGTTTTATGTTAAAGGTTTGAGAAGGATTCCTCTAAATCTTAGCAATATATGCCATGTGGATGGCCCTTCCCCTTGCAAAATCTACTAACTACTACTTTAACTTGCAAGCAGACTCCTGATTTATCCCTCCATAGCTTGAAATGAGGTGATATATGTCTGAAATCACTACAGATATTCAATCTGTGAACTCTCCATCTTTCTGTTGACCCTGTGAATGTTCTGTTTGTTGTTGGAACATTTACAGTGAAAGTCTTTCTCTTAATTTCTGAGAATTTGGATGAAATAATTTAACCGTTGAGTGGCTTTACCTGGACCATGAAAATATCAAATGCAATTTACTCAAGAGAACTCTGCTATGTATAAATGGCATCAGAGGAAGCTGAAATTGACTTGATTTTGCTGTTCTGATGTGCAAGCAGCAGTGGCTTGAGAACTACCTTCTTTCCCCCTGGAAAATTAAAACCTCTGAACCAAGACTGATGGAACTGCCCTGTCCCCAGAGCTTTTAAAAATTATTATTTAATCATACTGTGATCATAGGTGAACCAGGCCCAGTTGGTAATAGGTGAGGACAGTACCTTGATTTAGAAATTCTCTCATTTACTTCAAAACAGAAGGGATACTTTTCAGTATAGAAATGCCAAGATTCAAAGACTCAACACTGAATTCTGTGATGTTCTTAGACCTAGCTATTTTAGGGGAAAACAAAGTACAGTCTTTATTGTGGAGGCAGGATTTAGTTATTTTTTACATTACACTTCCATGATAATCTATTGTTTTCAAATACCACCATAAAATGTAGAATTTGAGGGACACAGGCAACATTCAGAGTCAAAAGTAGTTAAACAAAATCCATTATGAAGCCGAAAACTCCATAATTAACAATGTAATACTTCATCTTTCACAGAAACACAGATAATTAAAATGGATCAACCACTAACAACTCAAAAGAACAAACAAGGCAAAGATAGCCTCACAGTGCCCTCTAGCAAACAACAAAATTCCTCTCCATGACATTGCTTCTTTGTTATTGTAGATCTGGTTCAAACTATTTTGAAGCCACAGTCCAGACATTTTGTGGTCCTAATCACTACTGAAGCAATTTGACATGTTATGGAAAAATATGCTGTTATTCATTTAATATTAGACAAGCCAACCAGAATAAGATTCTTTGATTGCAATCTGCCATCATTCAATCATATGACTGACCTATTTCATACTCTTCTCTCTTCCTTCCTTTCCTCCTTTTAAAAAATTTTACTTGGAAGGGTGTCTGTCATTGCTGAAGCAGCTCTAACCTTACCTATGCAAACAAAAGTGTGAAGAAGTTTATACAGCAACTGGGCAAAGCCTGCGGCAGCTCAGCAACACCTCTGCAGGTAGACTGTGACTACACTCCCTCGCTAGGCAGGGCATCTCTGAAAAAAGGCAGCAGCAGAGTCAGGCACTTATAAATAAAACCCCATCTTCCTGGGACAGAGCACCTGGGAAAAGGGGCAGTTGTGAGTTCTGCTGCAACAAATTTAAATGCCTCGTCTGTATTTCCTGGACTTGAATATTGGCCTGCCTTGCTAGGTTGGGGAAGTTTTCCTGGATAATATCCTGAAGAGTATTTTCCAGCTTGGATTCGTTCTCTTCGTCACATTCAGGTACACCTATCAAACGTAGATTAGGTCTGTCACCCAGACTGGAGTGCAGTGGCAGGATCTCTGCTCAAGATCTTATTCTTTTTCTTTGGATGAGTAGTACTCCATTGTGTTTATGTACCACATTTTGTTTATCCATTCCTGTGTTGACAGACACTTAAATTGTTACCAAATCTTGGCTATTATGAATAGTCCTGCAACAAACATGGGAGTGCAGATACATATTCCATATACTGATTCCCTTCCTTTTGAGTATAAACACCGGATTAGGATGGCTGGGTTATATGGTAGCTCTATATTTAGTTTTTTGAGGAACCTCCAAACTGTTCTGTCTAGTGCTTGTACTGTCATTAACACCCACAGTGTAGTAGGATTATCTTTTCTCCACATCTTTTCAAGCATTTGTGATTGCTAGTCACTGGCATATAGGTTCTTTTAACTGGCGTGAGATGATACCTCATTGTTGTTTTGATTTGCATTTCTCTAATGATCAACGATGTTGAGAACCTTTTCATATGCCTCTTTGTCATCTGTGTGTCTTCTCATGAGAAATGTCTATTCAAATCTTTTGCCCATCTTTTAATGAGACTATTATATTTTTTCCTATAGAATTGCTTGAGCTCCTTTTATATTCTGATACTTAATCCCTTGTCAGATGGGTAGGTTGCAAATATTTTATCCTATTCTGTGGGTTGGCTCTTCACACTGTTGATTGTTTTCTTTGCTGTGCAGAAGCTTTTAAACTTGATGTGATCCCATTGTCTACTTTTGCTTTGGTACCCTGTCATTATAGAATATTGCTCAAGAAATTTTGGTACAGTTTAATGTCTTGGAGATTTTCCCAAACATTTTATCGTAGAAGTACTTTCCATGTAATTTTTTTAAATTTAATTCTGATATTTAATTTAATTTTCACCACAATTTTTCAAGATGCAACCAGTATGAACTTACATGCTAGCATGATGAAATTGCAATACAAAGGGGTGAGATAATTTAAAAGTAATATTATGCCATAAGTTTCCATAGCTGTATGAGAGCCCAAGAAGTTGATCACAAATTCAACACTTTGAACGGTTCCTAAAATCTCAGATAAGAAGCAATAAGGAGTGTGTTATTTAGCTAGATAATAGTGACATTAACTGTATATGATAAGATTATTAAAAGCCTGAAAATCAAATTTTAGAAGTATGATTTCTCTTTTTTCTTTTCTTTCTTCTTCTTCTTTTTTCTTTTTTTTTTTTTTTTTTTTTTGATACAGACACTTTGTCACCCAGGCAGGAGTGCAGTGGTGCTATCACAGCTCACTTACAGCAACCACAACCTCCTGGGCTCAAGCAATCTTTTTGCTTCAACCTCCAAAATGGCTAGGACCTCAGGTGTGTACCACCATGCCTGGCTATATATACATATATATATATACACACATATAGATATATGAATATATGTGTATATATCTATATATATACACACACACACATAATTTTTAAGGCACTGAATCTCACTATGTTGCCCAGGCTTGTCTCAAGCTCTCAGCCTTCAGTGATCCTCCTGACTCAGCCTCCCAAGTGTTGGGACTACAGGCATGAGTCACCACATCCAGCAAGAGGTAAGATTTCTTTAGCAACTTGTGCAAATGACATCAAGATACCAAAAAGCTTATATGACACTGCCATAACCAGTTAAATAAGGCTACAATAATTTAAAAATTCACAAAAGCAACCAAAAGCATGTCATGTCCTGGAATTACTAAAATAAAAATGTGTAATGCCTGCTTATTGATAGGAAGAAATATTTTTTAATTCAAATTTTGCTTTAGATACAGGGGATACATGTGCAGGTTTGTTACCTAGGAATACTGCATGGTGCTGAGATTTGGGGTATGGATCCCATCACCCAGGTAGTGAGCCTAGTTCCCAGTAGGTTGTTTTAAAACCCACACCCACATCTTCCCTCCTGTTCTGATAGTCCACAGTACCTATTTTTCCTATTTACATATCTTTGTGTGCTCAATGTTTAGCTCCCACATACGAGTGAGAATATGCTGTATTTTAATTGAATGTGGTGAATACTCAGTAAATCTCTCTCTTTCACACACACACACATACACACACACACAGTCATCATATGAGACTGAAAGAATAAAAGAGAGCCACAGATGCTTTCTAGACTGTTCTGTTATAGGAAAGATTCCTGTAGTGAGGATTTATAATAATGTCAACATGGGGATTTCCTTCTCTGAATCTCCTCCCACAGCAACATGTGAGCTGTCTCTCCCTGTCTCTCTCTTTCTTTCTCTGCCTACTAAATAGCTCTCTGCAAACTCTTTGCCTAATAAATCATTTTCTGCTAAAAGAAAAATAATGCAAACATAATGGGGAAGTTGAGTTGGTCTATACTCTATTTTTCCCTATTATAGATTAAACTTTTGCACCACCAAGTAACAGCAGCCAAATATAAATACATTGACACAAATAAATCCAGCAAGCCACAGAGGAGTCTATTACTGCCTGTAGTGGTATGAACTGTGTCCTCTCAAAAGAAGATCTGTTTGAATCTTAACCCCTAGTAGCTCAGAATGTGACCTTATTTGGAGATATGATCTTTACAAAAATAATCAAGTTAAACTGAGGTCATTAGGGTGGGACCTAACAGTATGACTGGTGTCTTCATAAAAAGGAAAAATCTGGACATAAACACATCCATAGATTGATGATATGAAGAATGAATGAGAAGATGGCCATTTGCCATCCAAAGAGAAAGCCATGGAAGATATCTTTGCCTCACAGCCTCAGAAGAAATCAACTTTACTAGCATCTTGTTTTAGACCTGTAGCTTGTAGGACGATGAAACAATCAACTTCTGTTGTTTAAGCCTTACAGTCTATCATACTTTGTTACAACTTCTTTAGCCAACTAACATACTGTATATGATGCCCATTCTCCAGCTGTTCTTTATAAAGGCTTAGATGACCTGCCTTGCTTGGGAAGTACTTATTGCTCACCTAGATCATTGTGCATTTTACCTTTGCTCACATATCTCAACCATCTTGACCCTTCCTTACACTGTCTTCCATCGAACTACCTTTAATCCTTTTGGGTAAGGGTAAGATATATATTTACTTTTACATTTTTTTTCTTTTTGTTAGCAACTTATCATATATTTTAAAAATTTTCCAGGATTTTATCATTGTTGTTCTTGTTTGTGCTCTGTTAATGAAGTTGTATCATTTATTTTTTATTTTTATTTTTTTTGAGATGCAGTCTCACTTTGTTGCCAGGCTGTAGTGTAGTGGCGTGATCTCGGCTCACTGCAACCTCTGCCTCCTGGGTTCAAGCAATTCTCCTGCTTCAGCCTCCTAAGTAACTGGGATTACTGGCACGTGCCACCAGGCCCAGCTAATTTTTGTATTTTTAGTAGAGATGGGGTTTCACCATGTTGGCCAGGATGGTCTCAAACTCCTGACCTCAGGTGATCCACCCACCTTGGCCTCCCAAAGTGCTGGGATTACAGGCCTGAGCTACCTTTCCAATCCTATTTTCCCTATAAACCCTTTTGTGCTCTATACATGAATCCACAAACTGTGAGGTTTTTCAGGAACATATATAATGCATTGTGTTAATTTATATTTCTGCATAGCAAGTTAGCACAAACTCTATGTCTTTAACAACACACACATTTCTAGTCTTAAAATTTCTGTACATCAGGAGTCTGGACATGGCTTAGCTGGGTTCTCTCACAAAGCTGCAATGAACATGTTAGCTGGGACTGAGATCTCTTCTGGAAGGTTGACCAGGAAAAAATTTACTTCCAATCTCAGTCAGGTGTGTGCAGAATTCATTTCTTTACAGCTGTTTTATTTAGAGCTACAGCTTTTTATTATCTATCAGTTGTAGGCTGCCCTCAGATCCTAGAGGACAACTGCAGTTCCTTTCTACATGGGTGTCTTCAACATGGTCACTTGCTGCATCAAGCTCCCACAGTCTGTAATTCTGGTCTGTTAAGACAGAGACTTATATAAATAGAGTCTTAGACAATGTAGCATAATCATCTTTGCCATGTAATGTAAACTAATTATGGGAGTGACATTCCATTGCTTTTGCCAAAATCTTTTTGTTAGAAGGAAAGTCACAGATTATGCCCACTCCCAGAGTGAGAAAGTTACAGAAAGCTGCAAATACCAGGAGGTGGGAAATACTAGAGGCCACCTTAGGGCTTGTCTATCACACCCATCATGACAGATTAACATAGGAGACTCCTTTCCCCTCCTGCAAAGGTATACTGTGTCATTTATAGCTCAATAACCAGTCATTGCAGTCAAGGCAACTATGATGCATATGTGTCCAGGCATATCTCAACCCCATTCTCTTCCAGATCTGTAAATAGTACTTCAATATTCAGGCATGAATCCTAATATTCAATTTCTTTTCCAGTCTTCTGATGGAGGCTAGGGTTGCTAGTTTCATAAATAGGTGTTGAAAAAAGGAGGTATGACATATTCCTCTTCTTTCCTTCAAGTGTTTTATTTTTTTCACTGTCTCAATTTTTTTCTGGTCTCAATAGCTGTACACTCCAGATATGCATTATCCAGTTTTTTCATTTTCTTAAAGAGTATGTCCACTGATTCCTTCATGTGCTGAGATGTTTACACTGAAGGACACTCACTTGATACGTGCAAAAAGAACATCTTGACAAAAGTGTCTAGGAAAATGAAAATCGATTTCTTCAAAATATTTAAAGCAATGTGACATTCCATAAGTACTCGTTCTTATAACAGCTTTGCTGTTTTCACAAAAGAATAAACTATAGATTATACAAATAAAACATGCAGGCTCTTGTTTTTCTTTTTGGTCGTGTAGTCTCAAATAGCTTTTCCATATGTCAAATTCTTTTAAATATTCAATGTATTAATAAAATGGCTCAGTACTAACCACTCGGGTATTTTCAAGTAGGAGAAATATGATTGAATCTCCTCAATTGCATTTACAATAAAAGATGTTTCAAGCTAATGACTCAGATCTTGACAAACGAGGCACGACATTCATTAGTTTTTAATGTTTTTCCCCCTATTGTGATAGAAATGCATAACGGCACAGACTAAGTAATCTGGAATTATTCAGCAATGTAAGAAGAAATTCAATAATCACTACCAGTTATAGTTCTTAAGCTCGTCTTCAGGCTTCTTCAGTTGAAAATTTCTTAGAAGATGGTGAAAAACTTGCTGCTTTTTCTATTATCATCCCTTATTTATTTTTGCTCTGAGATTTTCTTGAAATAGCCAAATTAATACATTGAATTCTTAGCCTCCATACATTGTTAGGATAAAGAACACAGAGCCATGGAGAGACTAAAAAAATAATGTTAGTAGGTATCAGTGTTTATAATCCTGTGGAGGTATTACAGAATCAGAGACTATGTCTTAAACAACAGAATGAAGGCAATGTCAGAAGGTCATATGTCCAATCTTCTTGGCATTAGGCAGGACTACACCAAAGCCCTATAATATTGCATGGTGCAATAGAAAGATTGATTGCTCAGATATCAGGAGACCTCTGTTCTAGTTCTGACCCTGTCTTAGATTTTCTAGACCTCAGTTTCTTCATTAACAAAATTAAGTACTTGGACTTTAGTCACCTGATGATAAAAAAGAACTTTTTAAGGTAATGAGCCTTGCCTGTATAGATCCATTAGGGAGCTCTTTTTTATTTATTCTATATCATTCACATATTTTCCTATTCAAGTATCATTTTATCTTAATTGTGAAGTCACATAGTTGGCTACTATTACTTAAAGTTGCACATCTACTTCTCTGATACGTAGGATTTCTTCGATCCATCAAGTGTGTTGTTCAGTTCTGTTTTTTAAGCAATAATCCCATGTGTTACAATGTAGTAAGGCCAGAAGTTGTTATCAGGTTGATCTGGGTTCAACTTGGGGCTCCACATATTTCCAGGGATTTATGACATTTATTCTTGACCTTCTATGAAACTGTTTGTCTATGAAGTGGTCAGCCATTATTATCACTCCCCTACATAAATTTACAATTCCTTTGCTTCTCTCTCAAGGTTTTATACTTCTTTGGCAAGTCCACCCTGGTTGAATACAATACCCAGGATATTTCCTATGTGGAAATATCCTGGTGAAGCTGAACATGAGTGGAGACAGAACAACTTTGTTAACTAGGCTCACTTGAAACCCCCAATCACAAATCTCAAGTGAACCTTCAATGCTGTTATACTTTAGATGTTTGTACCCCTAAACTTCATGTCACAATTTGATCCTCAATGTTTGGGTGGGGTCTAATGAGAGTTGTTTCAGTCATGGGAGTAGATTCCCACAAATGGATTAATATCTTCCCTGAGAAGGAGTGAGTTAGTCCTCACTGAATTTGTTCCCATGAAAGCTGGTTGTTAAAAAGAACCTGTTTACATCCCCACTCTCTCTCTCTCTCTCTTGCTTTTTCTCTTGCCATGTTACCTCTGCACGTGCCAGCTTACCTGCACCTTCTGCCATGAGTGAAACCAGCTTGAGGCCCTCACCAGAAGTTGAGAATATGCTGACACTATGCTTTGTGTAAAGCCTACAAAACCATGAGCAAATAAACCTCTTTCTTTATAAATAACGAAGCCTCTGATACTCCTTTACAGCAACACAACAGTCTAAGACCAAGAAATTGGGACCAAAGAGAGCAGTGCTGCTATAAAGACCTCTGCAAATGGGAAAGTATCTTTGGAACTGGGTAATAGACAGAAGTTGGAAGAGTTTTGAGGGTTCAGAAGAAAACAAAAAAGATAAGGGAAAGATTATAACTTCAGAGACTGGTGATATTGTTTTGCGGTGTCTCCACCTAAATCTCTTCTTGAATTGTAATCCCCTATTCACTATGTGACAAGGAAGGGACCAGGTGGGAGGTGATTCGATCATGAGGGCATACTTCCCCATGATGTTCTCATGATAGTGAGTTCTCACAAGATCTGATGGTTTTATAAGGCAATTTTCCCTGGTCTTGCTCGCTCTCTGTCACCTGCAGCCCTGTAGGACGTACCTCTTCCCCTTTGCCATGATTGTAAGTTTTCTGAGGCCTCGCAGTCATGTGGAAAAGTGAGTCGATTAACCTCTTTTCTTTTTAAATTACTTAGTCTTGTGTGGTATCTTTATAGCAGTGTAAAAATGGACCAATACAATTGGTTAAGTGATTGTGACCAAAATGTTGATAGAAATATGGAAAGTAATATCTATGGTGATGAGATCTGAGATGGAAATGAGGAACTTACTGGAAACTGGAGCATAAGTCACCCTTGTTACACTGTAGCAAAAAACTTAGAGGCAATTATGTTCATGTCCTAGGGTTTTGTGGATGGTCAAACTTAAGAATTATAACCTAGGGTTTAGATCGAAGAAATTTCTAATAAGGAAAGGAATGGTGTGACTACTTTTAACAACTTATAATTAGATATGGCAGCAAATGAATGATCTAAATATGTAACTTACAATTAAAATGAAAGTACAACATAAAAATTGAAATAGAAGCCAAACTATGTGGTAGAGAAGGAAAGCGTTTTCAGAGAAAAACCCAAAGATTCTATGAAACAAATGGTTGCTAAAGAAATTAGCATGACTAACATAAAGCTTGGTGCCAGCAGTCAAGACATTGGGAAAAAAAGCCCTCAAAGCATTTCAAAGATCGTTGAGTCTTCCCTTCCCAAAATAAGCCCATAGGCCTAGGAAGACAGATGGTTTTGGGGCATAGGCCAAGGGTGCTACTTCCCTGCACCACCTGAAGATGCTACTTCCTGCATCCCACCTGCTTTGACACCAACTGTTGCTTAAAGGTCCCCAGGTATGGCTTGAGCCACTATGCCTGAGAGTGCAAGCCATAAGCCTTGGCAGCATTCACATGGTGCTAAGTTTGCAAGTGTCCAAAATGCAAGAGTGGTGGTGGCTTGGTGGTTTCCACTTCAGTTTCAAAGGATGAATAGGAAATCCTGGATGCACAGGCAGAAGTGTGTACCTTTCTCTTCTCTGTGGCAGGGAAAGAGTTGCCACAGAGAGTCATCACTGGGACAATACCTAGTGGAGTCACAGGAGTGAAGTGGCATTGAGAACCTAAGAATTGTAGAGCCACAAGCAGTGTGCAACCTCAGCCTGGAAAAGCCACAGAAATTAAACTTCAACCTGTGAGAATAGCCATGTGGTTTTCAACCAGCAAAGCTATGGTCATAGGGCTTCTGAAGGTTTTGGGAGACCACCCCTGACACCAGTGTGCCCAGGATGCAGGACATGGAGTCAAGGATTATTTTGGACCTTTAAGTTTTAATGTCTACCTTGTTGGATTTTTGACTTTCATGGCGCCTGTTACTCCTTTCTTTTGGCCAATTTCTCCCTTTTGGAATGGGAATATTCACCAAATGTCTATAAAACCACTATATCTTCGAAGCTACAAAAGTGTTTTTGATTTTATAGCCTCATAGCTCAAAGGAACTAACCCTGAATCTTGGAAGAGCCTTTGGATTTCAGATTTTTAACAATTTTGGAGGCTGTAGGAATGGAATAACTGTATTTTGCAACATGAGATTTGGGAGGCCAGGGGTGGAAGGCTATAGTTTGAATGTTTGTTCCCTCAAATTTCTTGGTAAATTTTGATCCCAATGGTGGACATAAGGGTCTAATGGGTGGTGTTTGGGTCATGAGGGAGAAATACTAACAAATAGATTAATTTTTCTCCTGGAGGGGTGAGTTGTCATTCAGTTCCTGTGAAAGTCAGTTGTTAAAAACTTCCTGGCACTTCCCCGCTCTCTCTCCATTACTTCCTCTCGTACCATGTAATCTCTGCACATGCTCGCTCCCTTTCACCTGGTATTATGAATGGAAGTAGCCTGAGGCCTTCACCAGAAGACAAGAATACGCTGGCACTGTTCTTCTTGTATAGCCCGCAAAACTGTGAGACAAATAAACCTCTTTTATTTTAAAATTATCCATTCTCAAGTATTTTTTATAGCAACACGAACAGACTAAGACAAATGCTATCTGCAGTTATACTGTTTCCTATCAATTTACTTTTCTATTTTTTGATGATTATATTTTATCATGTCCTTCCTTAAGCTCTTATAGCTGTCTCACCTTAACTCTCAGACAGTAAGTTTCAGCTTAAGAGTGGCCACGTGTCTAATTTTGGGTTTTTGAAATGAAAGTAGAAGTCAGGTACTTGAATTCCAGTCCATCTTAAACTATAGAAAATGACTTTCCCTGGAGTATTTTTCCCATCTATTCATGAACCACAACATGGATATAACGGCAATTCCACCTTTACCATGCAGTTAAAAACAATCTTAAGGAATGGCAGAACAAAAAGAGTCAACTATTATACCAAAGAGAGTGCGTTGTGTGTGTGTGTGTGTGTGTGCATGTGTATATGTGTGTGTGTTTATTCATGAATGGACATCAATGACAATGGTTATATTTGAGGATGACACTGGCCATAGAGATTATGGGAAGGAGCAGACATTATTTTGTGAGGTTTAGTTTTATATCTAAATAAATGATATTGTGCTAAACATTTCATTCTGTGTCCTATTGTCTTTACAAACATATTTATATTTTTGTATTTACATCTATTTTATTGGTTCTAGCTGGTCAATGATACCATTACATGTAACACTTTTTTCCCCCCTGGGAAGCATTAGCCTTGTTTTTAGCAAAATTCTCAAAGTAATTGCCTGTACTGAGTGCCTTCACTTACATTCTTCCTATTTTCTTGAATTATGTTGATTAGGCTTTCATTCCTTCTAATCCACAGATCTTGTTATTGTCAAGGCCACCTATAAATTCCATGTTGCAAAATTCAGTGGTATTTTGTCAGTCCTGCTCTTAATAAACCACTGAGTAGCAAATTGGTCACTCCCTCTTCATAGACCACTCTCTCTTCCTGGACCATCCAGGCATTTTTAAATGTATTTATATACCTATCTCTCTCTCTCTCTCTCTCTCTCTCTCTCTCTCTTTCTCTCTCTCTCTGTGTGTGTGTGTGTGTGTACACACATTAAGTTATGAAGAAATATTTGTATATTTATATAAATATGTATAAGTGTGAGTGTGTGTCTACTTGTAGAGCATGTATAGCATGGACTTTCTTCAGTTGTCTTCTGGGATATCACACTTTCTTAGTTGTCATTTTATTCTGCTGGCTGTTATGTCTCAATCTTACTTGCTGGATTCTCTTCTTCTCAACTTGTAACCAGTGGAATGTTCATGGTATGTATCCTTATTTATATACCAATGACTCAAATTTATATCACCAGCCAATACTTTTCCTCTAAACTTTAGACCCCAATGTTCAGCTGCATACTTGCCATCTATTGTATGTCTAACCCTAAGATTGAACTTAATATTTTATAAACTTAACTATTGATTCCTCACTCTAAAACCTGACCCTTCCACAACCCTTTTCACTCAGTAATGATCAATTGAATACTTCTGGCTCCTCAGGACAAAATAATTGGAGGTGAATTTGTCTATTATTTTATTTCTCACAAAATGCATTCAATCTACCAGCAAATCCTATTAGCTCCACAGTGATCCCCTTTTATCCATGAGGGATGTATTCCATGACTCCCAGGAGATGCTTGAAACCACTCATAGTACCAAACCCTAAGTATACTGTTTTTTCCTATGTAAACATACATATACATACCTATGATGAAGTTTAATTTATAAAGTATAGTAAGAAATTAACAATAATAAATTATAATAATGCACTGTAATAAAAGTAAAATAAATGTTCCTTGAATAGAATAACTACAATACCATGACAGTTAATTTAAAATCTTGATCACCCAGATAGCTACTAAGTGACTAATGTAAGGGTAGTGCCTACTGCATGGATATGCTGGACAGAGAGATTATTCAAGTCCTGGGCAGGATGGAGTGGATGGCCTGAGATTTCATCACACTGTTCAGAATGGCTTGCAATTTAAAACTGATGGTTTATTTCTGGAGTTTTTCATTTAATATTTTTGGAATATGCAACCATGGGAAACTAAAACTATGAATGGAGATGGGTGGTGTGGTTTAAAAATGTATCCAAAATCCAGCTACTTATTAACACTTACACTGCTACTACCCTCAATTGAGTCACCATCATCTCTTCCCTGTATTATTGCAATAGCCTTTGATCTGATCCCTCTGCTTTCCCTCTTGTCTTCTTATATGCTGTTGTCAATATACCAGCCAGGACATTTTTTTATAGTAATTAGACAAGATATTCCTGTGCTCAAAGCCCTCTAATGTCTCTTCATCTCATCTACAATAAAGTGCAAACCTGATCATGATTATGCAAGGCATTATATACTTTGATCTCTTATCCTCTGGAACTACTCTTCCACTTGTTCACAGCCCTTCAAATCCTTTGGCTTTATTTCTGTTCTTCAGATATGCCAAGAACAGCCCCATTGTGATATTTCCTCCCCAGCATTAAAATAACCTTACTTCAGATCTTCTTTATTCCTCATTTAGGATATTTTTAAAACTTTTCACTGTTTCTCTACCTATAGTTTTATACCTGACAAATATTTTCTTTACACTGACACCAAGGTGGCATTTCTACAATACATATTTGACCATGTAACTTCCCTATATGAAACCTGTTTTTGGATCTGTTCTAAAGTTATAAACAAAAGCCAAACAGGCTCTTTATGATCACAGTCCTGCCTATTTCTTCAGTCTAATCTTGTCAAATGTGTCAGACCTGTCTATAGTTTTGTATCTTTGTATATACTGATCTATATTCCTGGAAATCTTTCTCATCCCACATGCTTACCCCTACTCTTGGCTCAAGGAAACATTTGCATGTCTCAGAACATAATTCAAATATTTGCTATTCCCCAAAAACCTTATCTTACCACTCTTACCATCCACACACACGAGATATTTCTTTCTCTCTGCACTCACAAAATTTCTTAAATATTTAAATAGCAAAGTAATATAATGTATTATGATTGCCTTATATTAATCTATGTCCTCAAGTAGATTGTGAAATCCTTGAAGGCAAAGACAGTGCCATTAATATCTGCATCATAAGCATTTAGCACAAGTTCTAGCAAATTCTAGAAGAGGCGGGTTAAGTATAGAACAACTGAGTGAAAGATATTAAACTAAAAGATCCCTAAGATCTCCTCCAAGTATGAAAATAATTTTATAATATAATCTTTTTAGAGATATAAAAAG
The DNA here is from genome assembly GCA_963574635.1 of Cheracebus regulus. NCBI lineage: Eukaryota > Metazoa > Chordata > Mammalia > Primates > Pitheciidae > Cheracebus > Cheracebus regulus. The sequence continues at coordinate 21,712 of CAUYQU010005109.1, forward strand.
ACTTATGAGCTATTCATGCCCAAAATAATAAAACGCATGGATAACCCTTTTTAGTATGCTGTGGTTTTTGCAATTACAGTAATTAAAAGTAATATATGTTAAATGCTTAGGTTGAGTCAATGTTTTAGAGTATGATGGAACAAGTGAGTAATGTGATGAAGCTTTGCACATTGAATGACCCTAAGATATGACACATCATCTGGTTGTTTGCTACTTCTCTAATGAACTGGAGCAGTTTTCTTAATTAGCAAGGGCCCATCTGTTTCAAGAACAAATCGTCTTTGTTATAACAAAAGCTGAAAAAACAAGACAGCTTAATTTTAGAGTGAAAATGGCAATAATAATTGACATAGTTACTAGTTTGTGCTTTCTAGATATGGCTTAGTAGGCCTTCTAGAATAAAGGCCAATCTGGTCATCAGGTCCTCTAAGATTTCATAACATACTGATTATTGATATTTCTTTAGAGCAGAAGAAGTATTATCTGTTAGAGGATACAATTAAGCATTTAAGAAACAGCAAATTTCATTTAGTTTATAGTTTGAAATATAAAATAAGGTTATTATTTTTGAGGCAAATACATTGTTTATAAATTGAGTTTTATATTTGGGGTTTTCATAGGTGAAAGAGCAATTTTTATTTCTATGTAATTTTCATTACGTTTATTATGTAATATATATTTCATAGTGTGTTGCAAGTCTATAGCTCTTTTAGGGACTTACCAAATTCAAGAACAACACTTTGCTTTATACCAGACATAATTCTGGTCCCTTCAAAATTAGCAGTGAGGGAGCAATTTGAAGAAGCAAAATGTGTAAACCAGTGAAATAATTTTTATTTTGCCTTTTTACCTTCTAGCTTAAACATTGTTGAATAACATTTAGATGTCATACACACTAGTTTTGGCCCTCTTGAGAAATTTTTCTGTTTCTATTGTGTATAGAGTTCTATGCTTCCTAAACGGAGTACAGGACAGTGGTAGACAAGAGGGTTTCAACCATGCCAGAGCAACTTGTAGTATGAATAGAAGAGCAGTCTGATGCATGATATGACACACCCTCAGGCAGAAATGATTGACCATAGTAACACTCACAATTCTATTATCTGGTTTTTCTCATTTGTACTAACACTATTAAAATAGCAAATGAAAGATTGAGTAAAGATGTATGTCTTACATAAACCGCAAGAGCATTTCATGTGTCATGATTCAGTTATTGACTCAACTAAAATTTACTCCGTACTTAACTATTCACCAAGCATTGTGTGAGGCAAGAGCAATATAGTGGTGAGAGAAATTGAAAAAATATCTCTGCACTCAGGGAACTTACATTTGAATGAGAGGAGAAAGAAAATAAACAAAATACATAAATAATGATGTAATGAAATTTCATATGATAATAAAAGTGTTATGAGTTAACATAAAGTGGGGTAAGGAAATAGAGAATGATAGTGACAGGGCTACCCTGAGGAGGTGTTAATTCATGGAAGAAATGAGCTATGTGTATACCTATCTGGAGATAAGAGGGTCTCAGGTGGAGTAACCAGTAAAAAGCAAAGAAAATAGTATTAAATCAGGCATAGTATGTTTGCAGAAAAATAATAGAATACATATAGTTGCATTCCAGTGAATAAAGTAGAATGTGATAGGATATGAGGTTGAAGTGGTAGGCCAAATTATGCAGCTGAAAGGTCAACTAAAATGACAAATAAAAAATGACAATTGGATTTAGCAACTCAGAATTCACTGGAGACCTTGACAAACATGTTTTCCATGCAGTGGCACAATGCAGGTTTAGGGCCAAGAGTCCAATTACTGTGTGTTCAAGAGAGAATAAGAGGTAAGGAAGCGAAGACAACAAGTATAGGTATCTGTTTCAACAAGTTTTGTTATTAAAAAAAAGAGCAGAAACACAGTGCTATTTCATCATTTTTGTACAAAAAAAGTAAGATATGACGGATACATGCTGTGTAATGTTATAGCAGTGAGAAACAATGACCTAGGTAAACACATAATAATGTGGATATATTTTCAAATTATATGGTTGAATGAAAGAATTAAAGATGGTAACGGGATCTATACAAAATACCACTTAAAAGAAATTTTTCCTGATGAGAAAAATGTACCATATTACAAAACATTCATATGTGTTCAAGGACCTACAGCAAACACAGGATCAACCTAATAATTGAGAGCTGATGCCTTTGCTCAGGTGAGTGCCAGGGATCACTGCTGTATTGATAGAAATTATAGTAGTAGTAGTAAATTTTTTAGAATGAAACAAATATATCTGTAATTTAACACAATTCTCTGAAAAAAAAAGATGTAAGAACAAAGATGTTCAAGAATTACCATACATAAATAAATAAATATGAAAAGTCTAGACTGCAATTGTCAGTTTATTAATGGAAAATTGAGGAGAAAAAGAAAGATGACACTACTTGGAGAAAATTTAAAAGTAAAGTAATTTAAATAGAATAATTATGAAGCAAAGTTTGAAATATGTTATGGACTGAATGTTTGTGTCCTTTGTAAAATTTATAAGTTGAAACCTAATCCCCAAAGTGATGATCTAAAAGGTGAGGTCTTTTGGGAGATTATTAATTAGATGGTGAGGGAAAGCCTGTATGAATGGTATTACTGACCTTAATAAAGGACAACAGAAAGCTCCTCTGACACTTCTGCCTCATGGAGACACAAGGAGAAGACAGAGTTCTATAAAACAGACATCAGGGCTGGGCACAGTGGCTGATGCCTGTAATCTCAGCACTTTGGGAGGCCGAGGTGATTGGATCACTTGAGGTCAGGAGTTCGAGACCAGCCTGGCCAACATGGTGAAACCCTGTCTCTACTAAAAATACAAAAATTAGCTGGGTGTGGTGGGACACACCTATATTCCCAGCTACTCAGGAAGCTGAGGCAGGAGAATCATTTGAACCTGGGAGGCAGAGGTAAAATTTAGCTTAGGTCGTGGCACTGTTCTCAAGCTTGGGCAACAGATAGATACTCCATCTCAAAAAAAAAAAAAAAAAATAGCAAAAACAGAAATCGGGTCCTCACCAGACATCACATCTGCTGGTGCCTCGATCTTGGACTTCCCAGCCTCCAGAACTGTGAGAAATAAATACTGGTTGTTCATAAGCCAGTATGGTGTCTTATTATAGTAGCAAAAATAAACTAAGCAATATTGAGTTTACAAAGGCTTAATGATGTATGTCCAAAGATTCTAAGTTCTGGTGCCTTTAGTCTTTATTGAATTCATTTATACTTTTTTCAAGCTTCTGGGTATATGTTGACTGAAAGGCTCAAATATTGTCAAGCCAGCCCAGACTGAACACAACAGCAAGTTAGAGTAATGTGTCAGTCTGAGACATTTATCCAAGCATGACAACTATTAGATCTAAGTTACTGAAGCAGAGGTGTTTGAGTGTAATAGATTCAAAACTGAATTATCCTAACTTGTTTTATGTTGTAACAACATGTTCTCAATGTTTGCTTCCAAAGGTGTTTCCCTGTCAAATACTTCCATTCATTGAATGAAAATTATATTTGGCTTTATTCTAGCTTTATTTCATTCATTTATTTATATAAATTCGGGGGGCACAAGTGCAATTTCGTTACATGCATAGATTGCATAGTGGACATAAATACACAGTGGAATACTACTGAGGCATTAAAAATGAAATAGTGTATTTTGCAGCAAGATAGATGATACTGGAGGTCGTTATCGTAAGAGAAACAAGCCAAATGCAGAAAGACAAATATATGTTTTCAATCGTAAGTGGGTGTCCTAACTTCTGAGGATAATAATTTGGCCAAAATGGCCAAGAAAGAAAATGATGTAAGATATATTAGCAATTATATTTTATTGTGAGACGAAGACACTTTTAGGCACTGGAAGATAGGGGCATTGTGAAGCAACCGTTGCAGGAGTCTTAAAGCAGAGGCTTTCAAAAATAGCAGATGGGATGTTACACACTTTGCATCTTAAGAGCTAGAAAAAAGCCAAATGCTAATTTGAAGATAAATGGCCTTATTAGATAAAGCAGGGAAGTAAGAAAGCTATTTGGAAAAATCAGTTTTGATCAGATGGATTGTTTCTTACTTTAGGCACTGATGTTGCAGTCAACAAGCCTTAATCTTGATGAGTCTTTTTAAAACTAAGTTGTACAATATTAACCCTGACTTTCCTTATCTTGTACCTACGTACAGCTGACTTTTTTAATGGATGTTAAAATCTTTACATTAGTTTCTATTAAAATTATCTAGTATTTTAGATCCAGTTATTTGGACTCCTTGAAATATCTGAGTATATTTTCCAGCTAGCCCATGCAGATATGTAACTATCTCAATATACCTTGCCGGATGTGGTGGGTCACACCTGTTATCCCAGCACTTTGGGAGGCCGAGGTGGGTGGATTACCTGAGGTTGGGAGTTCAGAACCAGCCTGGCCAACATGGTGAAACCCTATCTCTACTAAAATATACAAAAATTAGCCAGGCTTAGTGGCAGGTGCCAGTAATCCCAGCTGCTTGGGAGGCTGAGACAGGAGAATTGCTTGAACCTGGGAGGCAGAGGTTGCAGTGAGCTGAGATTGCACCATTGCTCTGTAGCCTGGGTGACAAGAGCAAAACTCCATTTCAAATATATATATTTGTAGGCTCTGCTTCCTCTGCATACCTTTAAATTATAACCATAACCAATGACTGTTGCCTCTATTTTTATAAGTTCATGCATGATTCCTGAATGACATTATCAGCACCCATGACAAAAACCACCATCTATATATGCTGATGCTTCTGTAAGATCTATCTCAAACTGAGAAATCTCTCCCGAGTTCCAGCCACATATTTCCAGTTGCTCACTAACCATCTCTTCTTAATTTTTCCACAAGCATGACAAACTGCAAATGTAAAACTGAACTCACATAATCCATAGATTGGGAATGGAGAGGCAGAGGGTAACAGCAGTTTTCCAGCATAGGCTAGAGTACCTGGAGCAAGGGGAGTTGCCAACAGAAGCCCTAGAATGGACCAGAGTTGTAGAGCAGCCATGGCTGAGTGCAGGGGTTAGGCCAATGTATTTGAGCTTGCCTCATAGTTCCCAGGATCCCAGTGGCCCAGTGACAGGAGATGATGGCAGGACTACAGCCATGAGCAATAGAGAGAAAGCAAAATGAAATCAACAAAAGCATACAAGGTACATCTCAGAGGAAGCCAGAATAGAATACTGATTATTGTGGACAAGATGCTCAAATCTTTTCTGATTTTAAGAACATAAACACCTTCATCTTCTTAGGAATAAGGGAGCATGAAGAGGGAGGGGAAAACTATCAAATTGACTGTGCAAATGAAACTGAGTTGTGAACTGGAAGTGACTTAGTTTATCTTGAGTCAGCTTGGATAATTTTATCACTATTGAGTACTAATAGAGTCTTCAGTCATGGAAAAATTAACCTTTTATATATCCGAGGACAGTCTGTGAAATTCAGTTACATTAAGTCATATAGTCAAATAGGATTCAATGTTTTGTATATTTTGCAATCGCCATTTTAGAAAATTCATTTAACAAAGATTTAAAGGCTATACCACTAGAAAAATAAGGATGTGCTAGTTTCATAATGAGACATTTGGATGCATTTAAAAATAAACATTAGCAATATCCATCACTGGTTACACCAGCACATGCTAGACTAGTAATAGTTAAGAACATTTGCTCTGGAATTGGGCGGATGTAATTTTGTGCTTGACTGTATGACTCATTTGATTTCTTATATGGGCAAGTTATTTAACTTATTTAACCCTCAGTTTCTATATCTGAAAACAAGAATAATTATGTTACTGACTTCCCAAGACAGTTGTATGCATTAAATAAAGTATTCCACATAAAGCACTTAAGTTCTAATATTTAGATGTTGAAAAAATTAAACTCATCATTTGCCTTCTCACAGTGTTCTCTATATTAGCTAATTATATGATCATCCACCCAGTGGCCCTTGATAAGAAATTTGGCAGGCATCCTAGATTCTTCTACCCCTAGTCCCCAACCACAGCCATGACATTTGTACATTCTGTTTTGGATCTGTCCCTTCCTCTTCATCCCCACAGCCATTACTTTAGTTCAGGCCATCATTACTTTTGGCCTGGATTGATAAAAGAGCCACCTAATTAGCCTCCTAAAAATATTTCTCAGATTCTATATGCCATATGGATAGATTTGGTAGTGGACCCTTTTCTATAAATATTTAAATATCCTTTCCCTAAAACTGTGGGTACATGCTTCACACTCAAATATGTGCCATTATTTTAATTTTGTGGATGATAAAAGAGTTGCACAAAAGATCAGGTAACTTACCCAAGGTCACCCAGTTATTAAGTGGCAATGGAAGTATCATCAGGACACTGTAGAAAATAAAAAAATTAAAGCAATGCAGAGGTATTATTTAGAGGAAATGTGATTTTAGAAAACAGTTAAATCAAGTTTAGCTTAAAGATACCTCCATACATAAGTCCAGCCTAAAGGTTTCTCTGTACATTGTGAACTGTAACTTAAATGAAATTGTTAACAGACTAAAGTCTACTCTTGTGTCAATCACTGAGCTATGGCCAAGTGTTCAAATCATGTTCAAATAAAAAAATCACCAAGCTAAATTTAATCTGGTTGTTTATGTACCTCACTTCCATTTTCTGTAAGTAACTTTTTGTTTCTGTCCAGAAATCCTCTTCCACCATGCAGCTTCACTCGAGTCTCTGAGCCTACTTTGGCTCAGGAGGCTGCCCGATTCATGAATCATTCATTGCTCAATTAAACTCTGTTACATTTAATTGAGCTGAAGTTTTTCTTTTAACAGATGGCATCAGAAGTAGGATCTGAAGTACAGCTTCTAACAACCCCCAGGAGTGCTGAGTGACCAAGTGAGGTACCCATCAGGTTCATTGTGTTCGTTGCTCTCTTGGAGCAGTCGAGGTTCATGGTAAGTTCTCTGTCAGATTCAAAATTTCCATGAATTTGTGTATTGAGCTCTACAAGTTTTTTCAGCAAATTTTTAATCCAAATTGGGTTTGGAATTCAAGAGAAAAACTATACTGGGTACAGGATGCTGACTTGGATCCAGTTAGAGACGTCTTACTTCTCAGTGGGTCAGAAAGAAACCAGTAGTATATGGCAATATTGCAAGGGGTGTAAAATTTAGCTTTTGGAAATTTGCAAGCGTTTTTGTTTTCTGCCTTTTCTTTCATTATTTCTGGTAGGGGAAAAAAAAATATTGGCTAAGTTGATCAAGGGAACCTGAGAGGAAAGCCAATATTTGAGGTAAAAATGGGACACTGAATTTTTGAAGAATTAAGTTCCTTCTGCCTTATATATGCATGAGTATTAGGCCTTGGAATCAGCAGTTTTACAGAAATGGCAAAATATTATTAAAGACAAGTTACAGTGGAATATTTTAAGTGAACATTGTATTGAATAGCATTTGATTGAGGGCTCCCAAATTAGTCTCATCTACAGACGCCTATTGATATGCAGAAGCTTCTAAAAAGATTGCAATATTTTTATTTAAAGACTTTATGAAAGGCAAATAAAAAGCTTAAGCAAATAATTGATAAAAAGAAAATTAAATCTGCAAATCTTTTGGCTCAGTGGAAAAGTCAAAGGTGGAATCCTGCCTTAACGGTGAAAAGAAAGCTACCGTAGATAAGGTGTCTGTAAAAGGTAGGCCCCTCAGGTAAAATGGGCTTGCTTCCTTTTCAAATCTATCCATGTTGAGTCCAGGCATACAATGCTTTGTTGGTCCTATTCTTTAAAGAACTCTACCATTACCCTGAACTCAGTAATTTTAACTAAAAACAGTAGCTGTGTTAAAAAGAACACCCCATTGAACTACACTACAGCTTTCTGGAATTTAATTTGCTATGTTGAAAAGCTTTTGTAAAAGAAAAAAATTACTTCTACAAATGAAATCTCAATTTTTATGGATATCTGCTTATTACATTACAAATTCTTACCATTCTTTTAAATTTAAATAATGAGTCAGATAAAGGCACATTTCCGGCCATCTTGTCTCGATGAAACTTTCATGAGAGTGTCGTTTTTTTGCCCTTAGTTTGAGCAAATGATGATACAATATTTAGGCCTAAAATCTTAGCTCTGTGCTCGTGAAATATGTTTTTGGGTTCCACCTAAGACTTGTCCCTTGAGAAATGCAAACTGCCTAGTTAACTATTGTTTAGGGTAATCAAATTGGTAATCGGAAGACTGACAGAATGGGAAGACAAACCATTTAAAAGTCGACAAATGAAAATCTCTTAGGAGAGCTATAAGATCTGCTTCTTTGTGTTTGTATGTCTATATGTGTTATATAGATGTGATATTTGGTAAATAAAGCTAGTTTTTAAATTGTTGGTCAAATAGAAATGGCTTCAAAATTATCAGTTAAATATTTGATACTTCTGTGATTTGACTGTGAGCTTATGTCTTTTTGTTTAGAGTCTCTAGATTCAGGGTCTGGATAGGTGGCCGTGATGAAGTCGGTAGATATGTTCCTAGTGCCTAGACCAGCAGCTGCAAGCCAGAACCAAGCCCAATATGATCCCTTATTACTCTTCTCTCCCTGTTTTGCCTCCTGGCTATTTTGGGAGGGGATGAATTTTCCAGGTATAGTCTTCACAGCTCTGTCTTCTGTCTTGATGGTCTCAGACAGGCCTTGGCCTTCATAGTCCTCCTGGTGGCCAGGTGGCTACTTGGGACCTAGAATGACTGGGGGAAGACATTAGAGGGGTGACATGTGTCATCGTTTCAAAATTATTTTCAGTAGTTTAAAATCTTTGAGTCATGTTATATTAAATAATAATCATAAAATGTCTGTCATCTGTAAGTTAATTTACTGAAATATTAATTACCAAACATGAGTTTAAGTCTATATCCCTTGACATCTTATTTTTACATTATATAGAAAAGGTAAATCTATTTTGATCTGTCAATAAAAAATAATTTGAAAAACGATTTTTCTTAAAAATTATAAAATGGGTTTAATCTTACAAATTCTAATATAATACAGTTCAAAATTTCTTTCTAGGGTTTCTACTAGAAATTTTCAGCTATTAGGCATTAAAAATGACTACATATGAGGGAAACAATTCTGTAGATAGTGTATAACCAAAGCAAAAATACACATTTGATAAGGTAAGTTATAAAAGCATAAAAATGTGTGTTAACAATTTTGTCTGGTTTAAAGTTACTTAAAGTATTAAATTGAAGGAGTAAAAACAGATAAAACAAGATAAATATAAAAAGTTGAAGAAAAATATAAAATAAAAGTTTTATGGAAATCTTATGGTTAAAAGATGACAAATTTGATAAATTTATGAGCTTTTATTAAAATTAGTTTTAGTATTAATAGTACACTAATACAAAAATAAATTATGTTTTCTTTTTTGAAAACAATTTTGTCCAGTACTTATAAGACACAGTAAAATATTTTCATTCACTTTTTGAGTAAACTGAAAAAAGAAAAAAAGGAAATAGAAAAGAAGAAGACACAGCTTTTGTCTCATGCTGTCATAAGTATTTTGATTGCTTGGAAAACTTAGTCTCCTTTATCAAAGTGTACAGATATGATAAATATTTGTTTTAAATATATTGTAATTATCACTTTGGTTAAATTGATGACTATTGTTTAATTGTGATCTGTGATTCCACTTTGGTCAAGTGTTTTTAACCTTTAATATATTAGGGAAAAAAATTAAATTTTCCAAAATAAAATTTCAGCTTCCAAGTTAAGTCCTTTTGGACCACTCACTTTGGGATGCTACACAAGATTCCTGAAGAATCCAAAAGAGAGGTAAGCAGGATCATTTGACAGGTTAAGTTACATGGAAAGCATTGTCAAAATAAGAAATAATGTTTGACCTTCTTCAGATTAAATTTAACGAATGTTATTAATATGTGTTTCAAACTTATATGAGATTTCTAAAATTTGAACATGTCTGAGTATATGCTACTAATCATAATTATGGTTATCATATTAAGTTATTATAGACCATATAAATAACCAAATTTCCTTGTCAATTGTGACTTTATGACTATTTAAAGTCATTTCCACAGCTAATTGCTTAATTCTAATGCAGTTTCTTAAAACATCACAAGCATACAAAATCCTAGAATATGGTATCTTTAAAGAAGGTTCATGAAAGGATGCAAAGGATTCTGAAAACCACTCTTGAATTCAGGTTTCTTATAACTTTAGAATTATTTCTTTTTGATGGTTAAGAATTCCTGGTTCCCTTCTCTTCCTAGCAGATATCCAGGGTACATGAGGGACAGAAGGAAAAGCGTCCCCTTTACCTCTTCCATCGTTGCATCCCAGAGTCCCAGTAAGGTCCCACCACGAGTGCTAAAGCAGCCTGCGCCCATGAAGCATGAAGGGACTAGAGAATAGGAATTATCTACTCTCACCTACGCCTCTATACCCCCTACTGTCATTAGACTTGGAGTTCCCTAGACCTCATTTATGCCATGGATATTAACCTGGCCTTTTTTCCATGATACAGGAAGCTTCGGTGAAGCATTAAAATCAGCTTGAGTTAAGATAAGAGGGGTTGTGAAAGCCAAGGTTCTTGTCACATAGATGAAACTTACAGATAGCAGGCTTCAAAAAGAATGGATGTTGAGTGTCTTTTATCAGACCTTAAAAGGTGTCAGACTCCCCTGGAAAAGACATAGTAAGGGAAACATTTTCTACAGAATGTAAATTTCTCCCACAAGAGACAGCTTTGCAGAGCTATTTAAAAATATATCAAATAATTATATTTGGAGATAAAATACTTAGATTTTATTCAGGGCCTCCTATCTGGTCTACACAGGCTAATGTAGGGAAAAGGGATATGGGAAGAGTTTTGGTAATTAATAAAAATATCCATAGTCCAGTTTGGCTGCATCATGAGCAAGGTATTAGTGGGAAATGAGGCTATGGAGTGCTTTGTGCTAGAGAATATTGGTAAAATTAGATCAAGCTTTTGTACTATCTACAAACATGAGAACACTAAAGATGAGATACACGAAATGTGTTATTTTCAATCTAAAAGTTCAATACGTTAGAAATAATGGATAATTCTATAACTTCTTGGAAGTCAGCATTGTAAAGAGCACATTTTATAAAGGAAAAACTCAGGATATTTATATAAGTTCGGTAAACCATGTATCACACTCCATATCCAATGGTAAAAGCTACACAATTGTTCTGTTTTGCTGTAGTTTAAAAGTCACTCTTAGTTTCAATAATATAAATCTACGTTAAGTCTCTGCTGTGTCAAAAACGAGAGGTAATTTATTGTCATATACTCATAAACTATAGCTCAGCCAGCTATCACTCTATCAACATACTGATGTGAGAAGAGACATTGCAATGGTAGCTGCGAAGACACAGAGCACAAACAAAATGCCATAGACTACCAAGATGAGAGAAATAAGGAAAGAAGTCAGTGATCCGAATGGGCTACAAAGGCAGTTTAGCCATCTAGGCAACTTAAACTCAAATAATCAAAGAAAAAAATGAGTAAAACATTAGCTTCAAATTGTTTTACATTATTATTAGCACACACCTTATCTTTGTACCAGAAATTCTGAGAGGTGCCTCTTCAAGTAAACAAGGAAATATTACACCAGGAGCATCAAAAAACTGTCCTGTAACAGCTACTGTATTGCCAGGTTCAAGATTAAACATGTGTTTACCGTCCACATCCTGGGCAGAAAATTTTGACATTTAAGACCTCTGACACAGACTGCTGCAATCTCCATGTGCTGAGGGAGAGGATAGGCTGTGGTTTCCTGTCAAGTCTTTGGTTTTAACTGAGTTTGTTCACTTTCTGGTACAGATGACAAAGTAATTTAATTCATGGTCATAGCATTGTAAATCTCAATGGGCTTATGTTTCTAGCTGTGCCAGAGGCAGGAACTGCAAAAAAAAAAAAAATATGACAAAATCTGGGAAATATCAGGAAGGCAAGAAATAGATCAGATGTGAACAACTAAGTATCATATGGTTATGAATAAAAAATGCTGATATTTTCAACTGGTTTCAACATCTATCTTTGAATTTTATTTTCAGGATATTTATGATATATAGTGTAGAGTGTTAGATGCTTTTATAATTATAGAGAATGTATCTGCTGCAAAATTTTTAGTGAAAATTTTATATTCACTAATTTAGATTTGAAGAAAATGAGGTAGGTAAACTCATATGAATGAATTTAAAAAAAAATAAAAAGAAAACAGACTTACATTTCCAGTAATGTGACAGATGACAGACAAGATATTCTGAAAACTCTCCAGGTAAACAGAAATACAAAACTAAAATCACCAAGAAATATCCAATAAAATAAAACAACATTATTTCAACTGAATACCTAAACTCACAATACAATTAGGGAAATTCTAGAGAATAAAATGAAGAGAGAGAACAGAAATGCATGGAAATATGTTGAGTGAATTCGCTTTCTTAGTAAGTAAGGAGTTTGTGTTTGAAAGGCCATGATTACAGGAGGCTTTGAGCTCATAGAAAATGGGGATTTAGAATAGAAACACTTGCATAAAGCTGAGGTACTAATGGTGTCCTAATGAGTTACTCCATTAGTTAAATGGTGGGAAATACCTGTCTATCTACAGAGTAAAAAGAAAATAAAGCTTTACTACTTTAGACTGGTTATAATTGCAGAATTAGTAAACATGGGTTTGCACTCTGTTTTGAGGTGCAAATGTATACTACCTGCATGCCCCAAAAATTATTACACTAGGTAATTGACGTAAAACATAGCAGTGACTTGGCAATATTATTGGGAAGCCAGCAGAAGAAAATAGACATATCTCAGAGGTAAAAATCCTCAACCTACTTCATGCATAATACTCAAACATAAATTCTGCTCAAAACAATTACATTAAAAAAGAATAAAGATGACAAGTAAACAACCTTCCTAGAAAGGAACTGGAAAAAACAAGAAAGAAACTAAATCCAAAGTTAGCCAAAGGAAGGACATAATAGAGATTAAAGCAGAAATAAGCAAAGTAGAGACTAGGAAAACAATAGAAAAAAATAAATGAAACCTAGAGTTGTTTTTTATGAAGCTAAACAAAATTGCCAAACCTTTAGCTAGACTGAGAAAAAAATGTAGGAGATTCAAATAAATAAAATCAGAAATGAAAGAGGACATATTACAAGTAATGCCACAGAAATATAAATGATCCTGAGATTAACATAAAAATATGTCAACCAAACTAGACAACCAAAAATAAATTTAAAACGTTCTAGTTATTTACAACCTGTAAGTATTCATCATGAAGTAATAGAAAGTTTGAAAAGACCTAAATGAGTGAGAGGATTGAATTATTAATTTAAAAAAATTCTCAAAAAGAAAAACCAGAAAACCAAAGTGGAGGGAATATTTCCAAACTCATTTTATGGGACCAGCATTGCCCCTATACAAAAGCCAAAGAGACCACAAGAAAATAAAATTATATGCTAACATCCGTGATGAATATAGGTGCAAAGGTTCCCAACATAATACTGGCAAACTGAAGTCAATGGTACATTAACGGGGGCATACAGTGTGATCAAATAAACTTTATCCCTGGGATGCAAAGATGGCTCAACATACATAAATCAATAAATGTGATATATCACATTAATAGAATGAAAAAGAAAAAAATCACACAACCATCTCAATGGACACCAAATAAGCATTTGACAAAATTTAACAACTTTCATGAAAAAATTACTCAAAGAACTAAGCATAGAAGGAAGTTAACCAAACATAATAAAGCCCATATAATAACAATCCCACAGCTAACTTCATTCTCAACACTGAGAAATGAAAAGTTTGTCCTCTGAGATTAGGAATAAGACAAAGATGCTCCTGCTCACCACTTCTACTCAAAGTAGCACTAGAAATTATAGCCAGAATAATTAGGCAAGAATAAAAGAAATAAAAGAAGGAAATACAATGACCTCTGCTTGCAGATTACATGATCCTATATGTAGAAAATCCTAAAGACTTCACAAAAACTGAAGTAATAAACAAAATCACCAAAGTTATAGTAGACAAGATCAACATACAAAAACTGGTTATATTTCTACCTACTATCAAAGAACAAATGAAAATAAAGAAAATGAAAACAACATCATTTACAATGCATCAAAAAGAATAAACTTCTTAAGAATAAACTTAACCTAAGAAGCAAAAGACTTGTACACTGAAAACTACAAAAATTAATAAAAGAATATTTAGATGGAGAGAGATCCAAGATGGCCAATCACTAGCAGCTCAGGATTGCAGCTCCCAGTAAAAGTGCAAAGAGCCAGTGGATGCCACACTTACCAATAAATTTTCGCTGCCCACGGACCAGGACATTCCCAGCAGAGGAGCCCCACAGGTCGCCAGCGCGACCCTTTGGGCTGGCGCGGCTTTTTTGCCGGCGCCTCGGCTCAGCGGCTCTTGGTGCGGAGTAAACAGGACTGAGTCTCCTTTTGGATGATGTTTGGAGCTCTGCGAAGTCAGAGCAGTCCATCCAGTTGACTGAAAAAGGGACTGAGAAGCCAGACCGGAGACCCCCGGGCAGAAAAGCACCACGAATTTCAACGCTGCTGATTTAGCTAGCGTTGCAGGTCGCCACAGTGCCAATTACATAGATTCCGGAGCTGGGAATTAACAAGCTGGACGTCCACTCAGAGACCTAATTTGAAAGTTGGTAATTACAAAAACGACAGACGGA
>CAUYQU010005110.1:0-63182 GCA_963574635.1 Cheracebus regulus
CCAGAAGAGAGTGGGGGTTAATATTTAACATCCTTAAAGAAAAAAACTTTCAACCCAGAATCACATATCCAGCCAAACTAAGTTTTACAAGCCAAGGAAAAATAAAATTTTTTGCGAACAAGCAAGAACTCAGAGACTTCACCACCAGGCCTGTTTTGCAACAACTTCTGAAAGAAGCACTATATACAGAAACGAACAACCAGCATTAGTTATCCTAAAAACTTACCGAAAGGTAAAGAATATTATAACAATGAAGAATTTACATCAACTAACGGGCAAACAGCTAGTTAGCCTTAAATAACAGTATTAAATTCACATATATCAATATAAGCCTAAACTTAAAAGGATTAAATGCCCCAATCAAAACATACAGTTAGACAAACTGAATAAAAAGCTAAAAACCCATTGGTACGCTGTATTCAGACCTTTCTTACAGGCGAGGACACACAAAGACTTAACATAAAGGGATGGAAGTAGATCTACCAACCTAATGGAGGGCAAAAAAGAAAAACAAAAACCGGATTTGAACTCAGACCTGGAACAAGCAAATTTAATAAATATTTACAGAACCTACCACCCCATATCCACAAAACATATATTTTTTTCAATATTATATCATACCTATTCTAAAAGTCATCACATAATAGGAAATAAATCACTTTTTAGTAATTGCATAAGCATTTGACAGATTTAAATGAAATCCTGAGCAATAGAGCAAGATTCTCGTTCTCTCTCCTCTTTTTTTCTCTTTTCTACTTCTTTCTTTCTCTTAAAAAAAAAACTTCCCCTCTCTCTCTTTCTTTCTTTCTCTCTTTTATTCTTAAAAAAAAAAAAAAAAACAGAATTGGCTGGGCACCCCATGGCTCAAGGTGAGAAGATCACTTGAGCCCAGGAGTTCAAGACCAGCCTGGGAAACACAAGGAGACTGTGTATCTACCCCCCAAAAAATGGTTTTAATTAGCTTGGCATGGTGGCTTACACCTGTAGTCCCAGCTACTCAATACTGAGAAGGCTGAGGGGGGAGGATCACTTGAGCCCAGGATGTCAAAGCTGAAGTTCACACCACGGCATTCCAGCCTGGATGTCACAGCAAGACTGTCTCAAACAAAACAAAACAAAATGGGGCTGGGCGCAGTGGCTCACACCTGTCATCCCAGCACTTTGGGAGGCTGAGGCAGGTGAATCAACAGAGGTCAGGAGTTCGACACCAGCCTGGCCAACATGGTGAAACCCCGTCTCTACTAAAAATACAAACAGTAGCCAGGCATGGTGGCGGGTGCCTGAAATCCCAGCTACTGAGGAGGCTGAGGCAGAGAATTGCTTAACCCCAGGAGGCAGAGTTTGCAATAAGCGGAGACTGCACCCCTGCACTCCAGCCTGGGCGACGGAGAGAGATTCTGTCACAAAACAAAACAAAAGCAGAATAAAAATGTGTAACTTCAATAAATATTGTTTTTAAACATACATACACACAAGTAAATCATTTGCAGATTTTGGGGTTTTTTTTTTTAGCACTTTTAATTATTACAATTTCCAAGTCACTGCTGACTACAGACCCAGCCTCTGAAAGGACTACTCCACTGGGGCCTTGGTGCCAGGCATGAGGGACGTGGCAGCTGCATTGCCCAGCCACCGCTGCCCACCTGGTCTGGGGCCCCGGTCCACCCCACCCTCCCGGTCCCAAGCCTTCTCTATGGCCTCACGACTCACCTTTTCCCCTGCCAAGTGGCTTCTCCCCTGCTCCCAGTAACCTAAGATGCTCTGGGCAGCCAGGCCCCATGTACCTACCCGGATCTGCTCGCCCAGCCACTGGAATGCAAGGAATCCTGGTTCTGTTCTGATGACGAGGAGTCCGAGTACAAACTGCAGTCCAAGTCCCCAAGACACGGCCCGCCAGGACACCTGCCACCCCACCCCACAGAAAGGTCCTGGTGAGCTCAGCTCCTTGAGGGATGGGCAGGGAGCAGGGCAGGGGGGAGGGCAGAGGGCACCGGCTGCCAAGGGAGCACAGGAGCACTGGCCTGCTCAGAGGATGGGGCTGGAGCCAGGCAGAGCACTGGCCTGTTGCCAGTGGTTACAACCTCACTGGGATTCAGAATAGGCCACATGCTAGGCAGGAATGAGCCTGGGCAGTGGGCAGGGGTGGGCGAAGATTCTAACCAAGAACTGAGGTGAAACCTGACCAGCCTACGGCCAGAGTGGTGGCCTGGGGTTCTGGCCTCAGGATCGGCACCAGACTGCTCCGGGCCCAGCTCCCCTCCAGCTAGCGTGAACTCAGGCTGCCTGGCCCTCTCCACTCTCTCCTCCATAAGCTGGTCTCTGCCCACACCCCTTAAACGTCACCCCTCCCAGCAGACAAGAATTGGGGTCCCCAGGTTACTATTCCCTGGTCAGATTTAATAATTCCTTAGCAGTGAGTCCAAGCTCAGGCGTGCATCAGACGCTCCTGGGAGGCTTGGCTGTAGCCTGGGGAAGCGGGTGGCCACGCAGTGAAATGGAGGGATCCTGATGCCACAGAGGCAGACAGAGAGGGTTCCTTCTGCATGGCTGCCTTAGTACACATTAGAATTGAGTGCTCATCAGAACTGAGTGCACATCAGAAGTGAGTGCACATCAGAACTGAGTACACATCAGAACTGAGTGCACATCAGAACTGAGTACACATCAGAAGTGAGTGCACATCAGAATTCTGCTTGCTGACAGGATGATTGCTGCCCTTGCCCCTGAGTTTCTAATGCAGTGGGCCTAGGGTGGGGCTTAACAAGTTACATTTCTAGTAAGTTCCAAGGAGGCACTGCTGCTGCTGGTCTAGTGCGCAGGTCTTGAGAAGCACTATTTTAAGCTAATGATTCCAGGAAACCCTTGGCTCTGCAGACAGCCTGGAGCTCTGGCCTGCATTGTCTGTGGTTGGGTGTGGAGGTGGTTCCTGAGACGACAGACCTGAAGACCAGGACTAGACTAACCAGAGGACATGCCGCCCAGGAAACAAATGTCCTGCTGGCCTCTCAGTCAAAGGACACATCCCTGCTGGGGAGCGTGAGGACTTCTGCTTCACAGGAAGCCTGTCCTGATGCACACAGCTTTTCTCCAGGCTCCGAGCCTCTAGGAATCTGCCAACAGGAGCAACTGCCCGTACCCCAGCTCCCAGATCCAGCCTCGGGGTGGAAGAGAGAGACAGACACTTCCAGTCCTGGGCCCCACAACTAGCACTCACCGCACAATGATGCTTTGAGCAGGCAAAGAGGAGGACGATGAACACGCAGATTCCTGCAAAGGACACCAGTTGCTCAGGCCGCCGGGAGGTGTCTAGAGACAGCCACAGGACCAGGCCCAGGAAAGCAGCAAGCGCTAGGGCCCTGCAGGTGAGAGGCAGAAAGCCATCACCCTCAGCATGGCACCCCCACCTCACCCATACACAGCAGCACCCAGGGCCCTGGGGAAAATGTACTCGGGGCTGGGAGGAAGAGAAAGAGCACAGCACAGTGGAAAGAGCACCAGCTCTGGATCCACATGCTGGGAAGGACTGACCTTGCTGTGTGACCTCAGGCAGATCACCTAGCCTCTCTGAGTCTAGTTTCCTCATGGGTCAAATGAAGCCAGAGACCTCTCATTTCTCAGGGTTGAAGAGAGGATCAAATAAGAGGATGTATGTACCAAGCTGAGCATAGTGACAAGCACGTGGCTCCCTCCAGCTACAGGAATCTCACCACTGCAGTGATGCTCAGCCCAGCCTCTGACCTTGGGAGAAGAAGGGCCTGTGCCGCCCAGGACTCAACACCATCGGCCATGAATGCCGAGAAGCAATCATGTGAGTCTGGACCTCTGAGCTGAGCACCTGAGACCAAGGAGTGGATCCAACCTTAACAGCAACACTTTCCTCCCTGGGGCTGGGATTTGTTTGTCCAGGATGCAGCCTGCAGGGTGGGAGAGCCGAGGTTTTGGAATCAGGTGTTCAAGATCTCACCCCAATCCGGTCATCAACTCACTGGGAACTACTAATGATGGTTAATGTTCATCGAGCACCTATTATATGCCACATACCACACCGATGCCGAGAGACCTGTTCTTTTCATAGAGATGAGGAAACTGAGGCACAGAGAGGTTAAGTAACTGGCCAAGCCTGCTCCCTAGAAAGTGGCAGAGCTGCGATTTCAACCCAGGCACTCTGGAAGCAAGGTCTATTCACTTAACTATGGTTTTATCCAGGCCGGTCCTAGCTGGTAAGAGGGATCTGAACTCAAGCAGGCTAACTCCAGAGTCCACTGCTTTTATTTCTGCTCACGTTTCCAAACCCTTCTCATCCCAGTTTAACACGCACAGTTTTTGCCTTGTTTTTCTGCCAACTGCACTTCTCTTTACTATTTCTCTTGAGGTTATAACTGACTTGATAAAAACTTAAATGTGGCTAGGTGCTGTGGCTAACACATGTAATCCCAGCACTTTGGGAGGCCAAAGTGGGTGGATCACCTGAGGTCAGGAGTTTGAGATCAGCCTGGCCAACATGGTGAAACCCCGTCTCTATTAAAACTTCAAAAATTAGCTGGGCATGGTGGGTACTTGTAGTCCCAGCTACTTGGGAGGCTGAGGCAGGAGAATCACTTGAACCTGGGAGACAGAGGTTGCGGTGAGCCAAGATCTTGCCACTGCACTCCAGCCTGAGCGACAGAGCAAGACACCGTCTCAAACAAAACAAAACAAAACAAAACAAAACAAAAAACCTTAAATGCTTGTTTCAGGTTTTTTAACAGCTTTATTAGAGGTATGACTGATATATAATCAATTGCACATATTAAAGGTGTTCAATCTGATACGTTTTGGCATATGTACACCCCTTGAAACCATCACAGCAGAATCAAGAGAGTGAACATATCTGTCACCCCTTTTGTAATTCCTTGCCTCCCTCCCTGTTCCCAGGCAACAGCTGATCTGTTTTCTGCCACTAGATTAGTTTGGGTTTTTTTTGTTTGTTTGGAGATGGAGTTTCGAGTTGCAGTCTCAGCTCACTGTAACCTCTGCCTCCTGGGTTCAAGAGATTCTCCTGACTCAGCCTCCTGAGCAGCTGGGACTACAGGTGCATGCCACCATGTGAGGCTAATTTTTTTTGTATTTTAGTAGAGATGGGGTTTCACTGTGTTGCCCAGGCTGGTCTTGAACTCCTGAACTCAGGCAGTCTACCTGCCTCAGCCTCCCAAAACGCTGGGACCATAGGCATGAGCCACTGCGCCCAACCTAATTTGCAATTTTTGGAGACAGAGTCTCACTCTGTTGCCCAGGCTGGACGGCAGTGACATGATCTTAGCTCACTGCAACCTCCACCTCCCAGGTTTAAGCGAGTCTCCTGCCTCAGTCTCCCAAGTATCTGGCACTACAGGCACACACCCCACACCCCGCTAATTTTTGTATTTTTAGAAGAGACGGGATTTCACTATGTTGGTCAGGCTGATCTTGAATTTCTGACCTCAAGTGATCCACCCACCTCAGCCTCCCAAAGTGCTGGGATTATAGACATGAGCCACCAGACCCTGCCTAGTTTGCATTTTTAAGAATTTTATATAAATTTTTTTAAAAGAAAAGAAAGAAGTTTATATAAATAGAACCATACAGTACATGTCCTTTTTTGTTTGACTTCTTTCACTTGGTGTAATTATTTTGAGATTTATCTAGGGTTCTGCATGATTCACTAGGCCACTCCAGCTTATTGCTCAGTAGTATTCCATTATATGGACACAGCACACTCTGCTTATCCATTCACCTACTGAGGGACAGTTCAGTGATTTCCAGTTTTTGGCTATTGCAGATAAAGCTGTTGGCCTGGCGTGGTGGCTCATGCCTGTAATCCCAGCACTTTGGGAGGCCGAGGTGGGCGGATTACAAGGTCAAGAGATTGAGATCATCCTGGCCGACATGGTGAAACCCTATCTCTACTAAAAATACAAAAAAATTAACAGGGTGTGGTGGCGCGTGCCTGTAGTCCCAGCTACTCCAGAGGCTGAGGCAGGAGAATTGCTTGAACCCAGGAGGTGGAGGTTGCAGTGAGCCGAGGTCGCACCACTGCACTCCAGCAGGGCGCCTGATGACGCAGTGAGTATCAAAAAAAAAAAAAAAAAAGCTGCTATGAACACTCAAAACTTCATGTGCAAGTCTTTGCATGGATATATACTTTTATTTCTCTTGGGTAAATGCCTATAAGTGAAATAGGTAGATTATGATAGGTGTGGAAACTGCCAACCTGTTTTCTACAGCGATTACACAATTACATATTCCCACCAGCAATATGTAAGAATTTCAGTTCCTCTGTATCCTTGCCAACACTTGGTATGGTCGGTCTTTCGAAATTTTAGCCATTCTAATCAGCATGTAGTAGCATCTCTGGTTTTGACTTGCATTTCTCTACTGACAGATGATGATGAGCATCTTACCATCTTATTTGCCACTTAAGCATCTTCTTTTAATGTTTGTTCATATTTCGAGCCCTTTTTTTTTTTTAGATGGAGACTCCCTCTGCTGCCCAGTTTTCGGTACAATGGCGCCGTGGGCTCACTACAACCTCCACCTCCCAAGTTCAAGCGATTCTCCTGCCTCAACCTCCCAAGTAGCTGGTCTTACAGGCACCTGCCACCACGCCCAGCAAATTTTTATATTTTTAGTAAAGACAGGGTTTAACCGTGTTGGCCTGGCTGGTCTTGAAATCCTGACCTTGTGATTCATCTGCCCGCCTTGGCCTCCCAAAGTGCTGGGATTACAGGCATGAGTCACCGTGCCCAGTCAAGCTTTTTTTTTTTTTTTTTTGAGACAGAGTCTTGCTCTGTCACCCAGGCTGCAGTGCAGTAGCCTGAGATCTCGGCTTACTACAATCTCCACCTCCTGGGTTCAAGTGATTCTCCTGCCTCAGCCTCCCAAGTAGCTGGGACTACAGTCACCTGCCACTACCCCTACTATATATTTTTAGTAGAGATGGGGTGTCAACATGTTGGCCAGGCAGGTCTTGAACTCCTGACCTCAGGTGATCTGCCCATCTTGGCCTCCCAAAGTGCTGGGGTTACAGGCATGAGCCACTGCACCTGGCCTTGAGCCCATTTTTAAATTGGGTTATTTTTCTTATTAAAGAGTTATGACAGGCTGGATATCTCCCAGACTGGGTTGCAGAGGCATGATCTCAGTTCACTGCAACCTCCACCTGCCAGGTTCAAGCAATTCTTGTGCCTCAGCCACCCAAGTATAATAGCTGATACTACAGGCACATGCCACCATGCCTGGTTAATTTTTTTTTTTTTTTTTTTTTTTGTATTTTTATTAGAGACAGGGTTTTGCCATGTTGCTTAGGCTGGTCTTGAACTTCTGGGCTTAAGTGATCTGTCCAACTCAGCCTCTCAAAGTGCTGGGATTATAGGCATGAGCCACCACACCCGGCCCTTTTCTCTCGTTTTCTTTTGTTTTTTGTTTTTTGGTTTTTTTTTGCCATAGCATCTCCCTCTATCGCCCAGGCTGGAGTCGGTGGTGCAATCATGGCTCACTGCAGCCTGTACCTCCCAGGCTCAAGCGATTCTCCTTTCTCAGTCTCCCGAGTAGCTGGCACTACAGGTGTGCATCACTCTTTCAGCACCTCTTATAGCGTGTCTGCTTTTTATGTCTGAAAAATTATTTCAGCCTTTGTACAACTGAAAGAGTTATCTCCTCTTCTTTTTTGAAATATATTTCACTGGTAAAGAATCCTAGGTTGATAGGCTTTGCGGCATTTGTTATTTTGCTGTTTACTGTTCCACTATTTTCTCACTCAATTTGAGAAGAAATCAACCAGCAATCCATGTTTTTGTTCCCCTGTACCTATCTTTTTTCTCTAGTTATCGCTAAGGTTTTATCACTGATTTTAAGCAATCTGATTGTTGCCTTGGTGTAGTCTTGATGTTTCTTGTGCTGGAAGTTTGTGAAGTTTCTTGAATCTTTGGGTGTCCAGTCATCATCCTATTTGCAATTTTTCTGGACATAATTTCTTCAAGTATTTTTTTCCACCCTCCTTCTCTTCTGGAGACTTCCACTGTGTATATTAGCCGCTGAAGTTGTGTCATGGTTAACTGATGCTCTGCTTGACTGATTTCAGGTTTTGTCTTTAAGATGTGTTAGGCAGGGCCCGAGAAGCCTTTATTCTAGAATTGATTTTCTTTCCCCCTACTACTGAGCCAAAACCTAAACAATACCCTGTGAATTCTGAGGTTTTTCATCTGACTGTCAGGAACAGACACTATTTCTGGCCCTGTATGATTCCAGGCACAATTCCTTCTTCTCCTTTTGGGTGGTTCTTTCCTAGGCCTGGGTTCCTCATCTGTATTCTCTGAGCAGAACTCAGGTGCATGCTCAGGGAGGGTTCTCTGCATAGCTCTGGGCTTCCCTCTGTGCATCTCTCAACTGTGTCTTTGTGTTCTGCAATGTGAACTCTACCTGCCCTGGCTTCCCTGGATTTCCAGCTCCGTCTCCTCACGGGGAATCTCCCGGTCCCACCTCAGTTTTCCCTCCCTGTGCTGTGGTCTGGAAATACTCTTCAGGCAGTCAGCTGGGGAGATCACAGGGCTAACCTCATTTGTTTCCTAATTCTCAAGGATTAGCATCCTTTATTGCCTGATGGCCAATGTCTAAGAACTCGTTTCATGTATTTGTTTCAGTTTCTAGCTGTTTCAACACTTAGGATAAACTTGTTCTCTGTTACTCCATCTTGACTCAGAGGCAAAAATCAGATGCATGTATTTTTTAACAGCTTTATTGAGTCAAAATTCACATACCATACAATTTTCCCATTTACAATGTATGGTTCAAGGATAGAAGTTGCTCACAAAACTAAAAAATAGAACTACCAAAGGATTCAGTAATTCTGCTACTGGGTATATATGCAAAAAACAAAATGAAATCAATATGTTGAAAAGACATCTGCACTCCACGTTTATTGCAACATGATTCACAATAGCCAAAATATGGAATCAACCTAGATACCCATCAGTGGATGAATGGATAAAGAAAATGTGGTATATATGCACAATGGAATATTACTCAGCCATGAAAAAGAATGAAATCCTGTTATTTGCAGCAACATGGATGGAATCGGAGGTCATTATGTTAAGTGAAATAAGCCGAGCACAGAAAGACAAATATTGCATGTGCTCACGCATATGTGGGAGCTTAAAAATGGATCTTATGAAGACAGACAGTAGTTTGGTGGTTACCAGAGACTCCAAAGAGGAGGAGGGAGACAGGATGAAAAGAAGTTGATTAATGAGTACAAACATACAGTTTGAGGGAAGAAATAAGATCCAGTGTTTGTTAGATCAGTAAGGTGGCTACAGTATACAATAATTTATTGCATATTTCAAAATAGCTAGGAGAATTTGCATAGTTCTAACATAAAGAAAGACAAATACTTAAGTTGATGGATATCCCAAGTACACTGATTTGATCTTTACAAATTATATGAATTAAATTATCACATGTACTCTGAAACTATGCATATTAGGTTGGTGCAAAATTAATTGCATAATGGCAAAATCACAATTACTTTTGCACCCACCTAATAATATTATGTAGCAATTTTTAGACATGTATGGTTTAATTGTTTTTAGTATAGTTACAGATTTGTGCAACCATTATCCTAATCCTAGGATATTTTCATCAGCCCAAAGAGAAACCCCAAACCACTGATGGTAACCACCTCCCCTTCCCATCTACCCTAGCAATCATTAATCAACTCTTTGTCTCCACAAATTTGCCCATTCTGGACATTTCATATAAATGGAATCATGCAGTATATAGTTAAGACTGGCTTCTTTCCCTGAACATAATGCTCTCAAGGTTCGTCATTATTGTAGTATTTATCAATACTACATTCCTTTTCATGGCCAAATAATATTCCATTGTATGGATATATAGATTTTCTTTTTCCATTTTTCAGTTGATGGACATATGGGTAGTTTTCACTTTTGGCTATTGTAATTAATGCTATATGAAGATTTGTGCACAAGTTTTTATGTGGACATATATTTTCATTTCTCTTAGGTATATGCCAAGGAGTGGAATTTCTGGGTCATATAATAAGTTCATGTTTAACATTTTGAGGAACTCGCATTTCCACCAGTAGTGTCTAAGGGTTTCAATTTCTCTACATCTTTGCCAACACTTGTTATTATCTGTCTTGTTGATTATGGCCATCTGACTGAATATGAAGACCTAGGTATCGTATTGCGGCTTTGCTTTGCATTTCGGTGATGGCTAATGATGTTGACCACATTTTCATGCACTTTTTGGCTGTAGAAATGTCTATTCAAAACCTTTTATCATTGTTCAAATGGGTTGTCTTTTTATTGTTGAGTTGTAATTCTGCATACAGGTTCTTTATGCAGACATATGATTTGTTCATCTTTTATTCTATGGGTTGTCTTTTCACTTTTCTGATAGTGTGAGTTGTATCAAAAAGTTTTTAGTTTCTATGAAGTTCAATTTATCTGCATGCACTTTTTAAAGGAAACTTCATAGTAGCACTTCCTCAAGTGGAAAACCATTATCAATGACTGGTCATAGATAGAAGACCATTGTAAAAACAAATCACAAATCTATTTAATAAAGAGAAGTCAAAGGTAACAGTAAATGTATTTACAAATAAAATTTTAAATGTGTTCATCCACAGCCTGGTTCAAATCATTTTGCTGTGGTACGTGGATCTCACTTTGGGAAAGTCAGATCCCCCTGACTTACTCTTTGGGTATCTGTGGTCACCAGCTTCTTCATCAACAAAATAGACTATTGAAATAGTTTGGTGATCTTCAGACTTTTTTTTTAAGCCACAAAAACCATTTTTTCCTAGCCAATTTTCTTGTCTGAGAACTTTGGCTTATAAAACACATAAATTGAATGCTGCCTGGTGAAATGGTGGGTTGGGCGGGAAGCCTGCTGTTTCCCTCCCCAACCTCCCGCTCCTGCCCGATGGCATCCCTGAGATTTCCAGAGCTCCACAGAATCCACTTTGAAAACCTGAGGATCTCAAACTGTTGCCCAGGGACACTGCTGGCTACATCAGAATCACCTGGAGGCTAATGAAAATTCCCAGCACCTGGACCCCAATGCACCTGCTGAGTCCCACTCCAGGGGTGGTCCCTGAGGCTGTTTCACCCCTGCCAGGTGATCTGAGTGAGGCACTGATACAAGCCCTCCCTGCTCCATGGGCTGGGATCCCTGAATGGAAGAAACTGCTGAGGCCAGTTCTCATCCATCACAGTCACCTGCTGTAACTGGGACTAAGAACTGGTTAAATACCACAAAGACACTGCTACATTTGAAGCCACCCAGCAACTCCTGCCCTGGGGACCCAGAGAGTTCTCCATGACACAGGAGCCTTCCTCCTCTTCCAGCCCTAGCCATAACCCTGGAGCCGACCCCTCAGCTTACAGGCCCTCCCCTGCCCTGCCACAGGGCTGTGAGTTCACTCACCTCTTAAACCAGAGCCGCAGGCAGGGATGGCCCTGAGGCTTGAAAAGTCTCCTCAGCTTTGGCGTCAGAAGCCATTTCAGCAGACGGTGGCCCAGGAAGGCGAGGACCACACAGGTGAGGACAAACAGAGCCAGGGCCCGCTGGAAATCCAGGAGGCAGGCTACCAGCAGGAAGCCAGCGAACCCTGGGGGACGAAACAGAGGAGGGGTCAATGGCGAGGACACCGCCTCTCCAGGACTCTGAAGCCCCGCCCACGGACTCCACCTTACTCCACCCAGAGCATGGAGGGCAGGAAAGTCACCCAACCTCACTGAGCTTCAGTTTCCTCATCTGGAAATCAGAACAACGATCCCTACTGTGCCAAAAACTAGTTAGGAGTTACCAGCAGAAGGCATGTGAAAGGGCTTTGCAAACTGTAAAGTGCTGACCAAATGGGAGGGAGATGTGTAAGGAGGCCGTGAAGACAAACAGCAAGAGTCGCGGGGCGTCGGCGGAGCACCTGCTGTGGTCCAGTGCCACGCTAGGCCCCACGGAGGAAGGAGGTGAGCACATCAGGTACCCCAGGAAGGAGTTCACACATGTGTGCCGGGACCTGGATCTGAAATGCTCATCAGTGACTGTGCTTCCTGGAATTCCCTTTCCCCTTTTGTCCTTCTCTCCTTTGAGCCACCCAGCCAGTCCGCGCTCATGCCTCAGGAAAGACACGTGAGAATGAACAGCAGAGGAGAGATGTCTCTCCACAGAATTTTTTTTTTTTTTTTTTGAGACAGAGTCACTCTGCCACCCAGGCAGTGGCACGATCTCGGCTCACTGCAACCTCTGCCTCCTGGGTTCAAGGGATTCTCCTGCCTCAGCCTCCTGAGTAGCTGGGACTACAGGTGTCCACTACCATGCCCAGCTAATTTTTGCATTTTTAGTAGAGATGGGGTTTCGCCATGTTGCTCAGGCTGGTGTCGAACTCCTGGGCTCAGGTGATCCACCCACCTCAGCCTCACAAAGTGCTGGGATTACAGGCATGAGCCACTGTGCCGGGCCTCTCCCTGGCTTTTGAATTTCAGAATCCAGGATCCTCGAAGAATGGAAAGGACTCATAGCCATGGATTTAAAATGTGATCTGAAAGATCACAAGTAAAGGTAAGTTCTACCCACCCCGTCTGCTACCAGATGATAACAAGGACACTGCCGTCACAGAGAACGTGCCTGAGCCTGGCAAGGCCACCAAAGCCAGGTGGTTTGCAGTGCTGCAAGCAGTGAAGGTCTGTGCCTGGCTTCCTGGTGGAGCCCCAGGGAGGTCCCGGGACTGCAGAGGGAGGAATGCAGGCGCATGGCAGGCAGGGTCCTAGAAAGCCAGCGAGGCTCTACAGGCACCTAAACAGGAAGCGGTCCCCACAGGAGGCCTGAGGAGGAGATAGGTGGGAGCCCAGATTGAACCCACCATGGAGAAGAGGGGAGAGGCGGGAGCCCAGAGTGAGCCCACCACGGAGAAGAAGAGAGAGGCGGGAGTGATAAGCCCCACAGATAAGCCCCCCTGGTGACCCCCAGAGGAAGGGGAGAAGGGAGATTCCGACTGGACGGAAACTGAGTTCCCGTCACTTGCTGGAATGATAAAATTGAAGGAGAAGGTAAGCTGAGTTACAGAAAATAAAATGACCATTCTCTCACATGGAAGCTTGTGGGCTGGAGTTCCTACCTGAACGAGTGTCACTGAAATACACGGGTGGAGCCCCGCAGAGTGGAGCTGGGGCTGCTGGTGCCAGCGGCTGGCGGGGGAGGTGCAGGGGAGGCGGACCTGGCCTGGCCCCAGGGGAGAGACTCCGCTGTCGCCAGCAGCTGAGCTCAGCGCTTCAGATGCACTTTCACAATGAATCCTCACAACACCCCCAAGGGGTTCTACAGTGGTGTCCACGTGGAGAACGAGGCCCCTGAGGCCAGCCGAGCTGGGTGACTCCCACAGGGAGGGCCTGCGGCTAGGAGTCCAATAAGCTCTGTGTGCCTCAGGGCCTGTGATGCCTGGTCGGGGCGGGCCAGGACCGGGACTCGTGGAGTGGGGGCTATGGAGGAGTCCTCCAGGCAGGGCATAGGGAGAGATGTGCATTTTCAGCATCTAGGGTCCATTCACCCTCTGGTGTGAGGAATTCTCTGTTCCATTTGGGCACAACTTTCCCCCTCTGAGCCCATGTAGTTCAGGGGTTCCTGACCTACGTCAGGGGTGGGGACACCACCATGTCCCCCTGGGCACAGGGATTGGTTCAGGGACAGGCAGGACCTGAGCTGAGGTCCTTGAAGACCTCATTGGGACTTCGGCTGGAACAGCCGGCACGAGGCACCCTCCTCTTCTAAGACTGGGGACACCAAGGCCATCCTTGTTAGTCCAATGGAGCCAGGGCTGTCACTGCACCCCTGGAGAAGGCCTAAGGTTTGGAAGCCAGTGCCACAGCTCAGGATCCAAGTCCTGAGAACATGAGCTTCATTTCTCTATCACAGCTACTCCCACAACGCCTCTGAGCAGTCTCCCCAGGAAAGAGGTGATGTCCTAAAGATGTTGAAAAGCCAGAGAAATCAAAGTCACCCAGAAACAGAGAAAGTCACTGCTGACCATTGCAAGGGATCATTTAAAGGTTCAGATTGCATTCCCCACAGCCATGGTAAACGTGGAAACAGGATGAGAGGGGTAATTTTCATTCTCTATTGGAGAGAATTCAGTTGTTCTTCAAGAGAAGCAAATTGGATCTGAGTGAAGTGGGCAGCAGCAAAAACAGACACAGCCTGGCTTCAGACTCTGCCAAAGCTGGACATTACCATGTCAGACACACTCTCTAGGAGGAAGCTGTGAGGGACATGGACCCATGCCATCTCAGCAGATGACCCTACTTTCAAGTTCACCAAGCAGGCCGGGGTCACTGCCCACCCCCTCCAGAGCACCTATGATGAGCTCTCCATCTGTACCCATCCTCCTCCTTTTTTTCATTTATTTTTATTTAATTTTTTTTTTGTAGAGATGGGGGTCTTGCTGTATTGCCCAGGTGGTCTCGAACTCCTAGGCTCAAGCAATCCTCCCACTACAGCCTCCCAAAGTGCTGGAATTGCAGGTGTGAACCACCCGCCATGCCTGGCCCTCTTCAATTCCAACCTGTCAGGACAAGGTTAGCTTGCCCTGCGAAGACCCACCCCTCCCCATGGGATGGGAGCTCTTCCAGTCCGTGCCAGGGGACCTCGCTGCACCGGCATCTTTTCATCTCCCTTTCCTTCTGCAACCTCCCACCTCGGCTTGTACACACAGAGTCGCCCATCCCAAACTCATCACACGCATCCTTGAGACCGGGCCACACCCTGCCCATTCATCCTCCCTGCCTTGTCTCATAAAAATGGATCCAAAAAGCCTTTTACACTTGCTGTCTGCACAGCCTCATCTCCCGTTCCCTCCAATTCAGTTTTTGCACCTACACCCTAAGTCACCAGCGGCCTCCTTGCCCCTAATCAGAGGACATGGCTCAGTGTGTGCCCTGCGGGTCTTGCAGAGATGCTGCCTATCTTTCCCTCTTTCAAACCCTGGCTCCTCTGGCTGCCGCCAGCCCCTTCCATGTGGCTGCTCTCCAGGCTTCTGTCCTTGACCCGCTTCTCAATTCATTCTCCAAGTGTGCCTGGGGAGCCTCCCCTCCCGCTCAGATGGCCTGGCAGTGCTGCCTCCAAAAAACTGTCCGAATGACTCCCCTTCCTGCCAAGACTCCCTCCTGCACCCATGTTCTCTATCTCTGTGGAAGGCACCATCACCCTCCCCGCACCCTGGGGCAGCCCTGATTCAGGGTCTCCTTCGTGCTGCACACCCAGTGGTTCCCAAGTGTCGCGGGCACTGCTTTTCTAGGACCTCTCCCGTCATCCGCCGGCCCTCCACCCCCGCATTCTCACACAGGCACCGCAGCCCTCAATGTCTGCTTCTCCCCATCTTTCCTGCCCTCTGTCCAGGTCCCACAGTGCGAATCCACCTGGACGCTTCCCTGTTCAAACCCTTCAGTGGCTCTCCCTGGCCTCGAGGGTAAAATCCAAGTCCGTGAGCATCCCCCCATCTCCCTGCCCACTCCCCATCCGGGGCCCTTTCCTGTACCTCCAGCCCCATCCCCTGGCACTCCTTGTCTAGAACTTTACCCTGCAGACCTTACAGGGCAGACATGGGACTTTATCGAAACCCACACCCTGCCAGTTTTCACCTTTGCTCCTGTGACTCCTCTGCATGGAGTGCCTTTGCCCTCCTTAGTGTCTTTCCCCTCCACCTGGCTAACTCCTACTCAGCCCATTAGGCTCCAATGTCACCTCCTCCAGGAAGTCCTCCCTGACCATCCCCCATCCCTCCTTGGTGCTCCCAGATGACTTGCTGTATTATGTGGGAATATTTCTTCCCCTTTCCTTACTGAGGAAGGAGTGCCTTGGGAACAAGATCTGGCCTGGCTTAACTGATGCCTCAGCACCCAGCAAGGGAGCTGGCCCTGAGCTGGTGCTCAACAACCATTTGTTGAGTGACTGGGTAAGTGAATGGCCCCACCCTGAGACCTGGGTAGCTGGGGCAGGAATCACTGTGTCCTGGGTAGTGCTGGCCCCGGGCTCACCAGTGCAGAGCAGGCCTGTGCCGATCCATCGAAACAGCTGCGTGTGCTCCCTGCAGAAGCTTCGAGCTCTCAGGGCTGGCTGCAGCTTCCTCCTGGGACAGGACCAGCAGGGTCTGTGAGTGCATGAGCGGACCCCACCTGGGGGAGATCCTCAGCACCTCCACTCACTCATGGGTGTCCCCAGCAAAGTGGCAACAGGGACAAGCCAGGGCTTGCCTTGACATCCCCACAGGGCTGCAGGGTGACCCCAGCCCAGGGCAAATGTAGAAGTGGTTCCACCCTTCCTGCCTCTGTGGCAACACAAACAGGAGCAGCACCCGCAGGCCCCACTATCCCAGTGATGGTCCCCGCTCCAGGGCTCGGGAGGACGTCAGCTGAAAAGGCAGAACCTCATCACCATACAAAAATGTGCGGCGAGCACGGTGGCTCACACCTGTAATCCCAGCACTTTGGGAGGCCCAGGCAGGAGGGTCACTTGAGCCCAGGCGTTGAAGACCAGCCTGGGCAACATGACAAACCCCATCTCTACCAAAAATACAAAAATTAGCC
This sequence comes from Cheracebus regulus, assembly GCA_963574635.1. Lineage (NCBI taxonomy): Eukaryota > Metazoa > Chordata > Mammalia > Primates > Pitheciidae > Cheracebus > Cheracebus regulus. The sequence goes on from CAUYQU010005110.1 coordinate 16,617, forward strand.
GGGTACGGTGGTGTGCGCCTGTCATCCCAGCTACTCAAGAAGCTGAGGCAGGAGAGTCGCTTGAGCCCAGGAGGTGGAGGTTGCAGTGAGCTGAGTGGTTGTTCAGCCACTGCACTCCAGCCCAGGCAGCAGTGAGAGCCTACCTCAACAAAAAAAAAAGAAAGAAAGAGAAAGAGAGAAGGGAGGGGAGGGGAGGGAGGGAGGGGAGGGAAGGGAGGGAAAGGAGGGAGGGAGTGAGACAGATACAGTTGGCTGCCTCCCCCCGCCCCCCCCGCCCCCCGGCTCATCCTTCTGCCCATGGGACACGGCGGAAAGGCCCCCAGCTCTGGGTTCATCCCCTCAGGACCTGGGACATTTAGCAAATGAGTCAGTGGCTCCCTTTCCACAGAGAAGATGCTTGGAACAGCCTGCCCCTGCCAGGCGGTCACACCCCCCACTGCCTTTGGGGCCCAGCCAATTCTTGCCAGGTCATTTGGTCATGGCCTGTCTCTGGAGGAAAGGCGGGTAACTTGGCAGCCCCTGGGGTCTCACAGGCTGAGCATCTAGTAGATGCCACTCAACGCTCATCAGAACCCACCAGCTGCCATTTTAAGGAGCCTCTCACCCCCTCTCAGTCCCCACCTCCCACCTCCCACCTCCTGAGAGTCTGGGGGAGGGATTCTTCCCATGCCCTGTGACCAGGCAGAGATGGAATCCCTCCCCCTCCACCCCTCTGCCCTTCAGGTTGTCCTCAGCTCCGGATCTGGCCAGCAAGGACCCAGGGGACCCAGGCCACAGGAGGCGGAGTTCCAGGCGCAGCTCAGACACTTGCTGCCTGTGCCACCCGGCTGGTCCCTTCCCCTCTCCGGGCTTCCACCTCCCCGTGGAAAATCAGAATTTTTAACCAGAGTCTTGGGACTCCCAGAGGTACCCCAGAGACTGAATGGGGGTAGGAGGCAGAAGCCAGAGGTCGAGAGGGAGGCATGGCTGGTTCAGGGCAGGCCCACGGTATATACCGGGGCTCCTGATGGGATTTCATTCCAGCTGCTCAAGAGCAGGTGGGGAGCCTGTGACGTGGCTCACCTTTAGGCTCGTGTGTCTGAGCATGTTGGCTAAAGTGCCTTTATTCCTTCCTTCAACAAAGGTCCACGTGCCCCCACCCCACCCTCCAGCAGGCCCAGCTCCCCATCCTGTTCCCAAGCAGCCTCCACCCCAGGCCCGAGCTGTCCCTCCAGGGATCACCCACCATCTGGAGAAGGTCTTCGGCCCTGCTTCGCTCCGGCTGCCTCTGATCTCCGAGCTGCTTCTAGGGAGCTGGCCTTCCTCCTACAGCCAGCGGGGAGGCATCAGGTCAGCCTGTCCCCTACCCGCCCGCAGGAACTTACAGTTGGGGGCCCTTGGTGAGACCCTGGCTGAGGAGGGGCCTGGGCTGGAGCACAGGGAGGAGTGAGAAGGCTGCTTAACTGAACTCTGCGAGGCAAGCCCTGAGCAGCTACCGCGTGCAGGGCTCTGCCGGACACATCCTGCCCTCAGCGAGCTCACGGTCTGCAGAGGGACGGACATCTGCGACCAGCTGTGGCTGGTGGGGCCTGAGAGGAAGCCTGTAAGGGAGGCCCTGGGCGACGCACCCCCCGGTCTGTAGAGCTGCTTTGGGTGGGGGGGTGGGTATCCTTGCAGATGATAGCCTGAAAGGAGTGCCCTGAGGGACAAGGGCAGTGAAGGCGATGGGGCTTCGTCAGAGGAGGCTGGGAGGGTGTCCTACGAAGCTCAGTTCTGGGTGGTGGCCTCGACCTGACCAGGCCACTTGCAAGCAAGGACAAGATGGCAGGCTCCTTGGAGGCTGAATTTCCTCAGAGACCCCCTCCCCCGTCATCTGGTTCTGATCCTCACTCCGTAGGTCACACCTCCAATGCCACTTCCTCATTGGGACCTGCCCTGCCCTTTCAGACTACAGTGCACACAGGACGTGCTCAGTCAATGTTTAATGAGTGAAATCAAGGGGGCTGAGGAGTCCGGCGCATTGGGAGGTTCCTACCTGTGCAAGCAAAGAGGTGAGCAGGGGGCAGAAGAATGGGGCGTGAGGGAAGCTGGTGAGCAAAAGCCCCCCACCTCGGCAGCCGCGCTCAAGACGAAGAGGCCGAGGGTGGGGATGCGCGACGGGGAAGGGCACACACCAGGCTTTCCAGGAACTCAGCTCCCACGTTCTCCAGACCCTGGGCCACAGGTGGGAGAGAGATGGCGTCTCTTCGTCTTGAGGGGTCGTTCTCCATGGGCCAGACCTTCCAACTGAAAGACAAACCAGGGAGGGCCCAATGCTGAAAGGGAGGCCAGGCAGGGCCCAGGTTAGGGGCCTGGGGAAGGGGGAGAGGGCTGGGTGGGGGGCGCAGATGCTTGGCACAGCCTGAGCCCTGCCTGGGGCACCTATGCCATCCCAGAGCTCACCCCTCCTTGTGCCCGCGACTGCAGCCTTGGCTACCCGGGACGTGGAGGAGGGAACCCTTCCTTTGTGTAGAGACTGGGTCTCCCAGTCTGGTCTCAAACTCCTGGGCTCAAGCAATCCTCCCACCTCGGCCTCCCAAAGTTTTCGGATCACAGGCGTGAACCACCCCAGCCTGCACCCTCATATGAACCTGTGAGAGGCAAGTCCTTGTGACCTCTGGGAGTTCCAGGCAAAAACAGCAAATTCTGCTCACTTTGTACGGAAGCAAAGTAAGGACTTGTATACAGCAGGCGTATGTACCTGATACAGGCACTTTTCTTAAGAGAGGCCCTAGCTTCCATCACTCCCTCTAACAGCTTCAAACTATCACCATTCAGCAAGACCTTTATTGTATTCCACTTTTCCATCTCCGAAAGTTAGAAATGTAACATCCTTAAAGACATCATTTCAGTCCCTGGATCCAACTATACCTGAAACCAGTACTACCGCTGGACTCTTCCATTGCAAGAACCAATATAGCTCCTTTTCTGTGGAAGCTCAGTTCATAGGTTTAAGCTCATCTGTAAATAGGCGTGCTAACTAACACCTTCTCTCTCCCCACTCTTGTTCCCGCTCCTTTTTCTCTCCTTGGGGAGTGCCCTACTCTCTCCAAATGCCAGCCCAGGTAGGCTGACATACTCAGAGGCCCATGCCTGTGCGCGCACACAGGGGCAGAGACTGGAAATGCCCCGCTCACCCACAGACGCACAGCGGCGCACACAGATGCAGCGCCCTAGTTCTACTCACGTATTCGTGGTTAACAGGTCGCTCTCAGAGACAGAGGGAAGCACACGTCTCTGTGGGGACAAGCTGGGTCCAACCTGCTTTGGTCTGATCTGCCTTGTCACTTCCGCAGAAATCCCTGGGCAGAGTCCAGGGTCGGAGTAGGTTGGGCCTGCCACCCAGTTCTGGCCAGCACCTCCCCAGAGGCCAGGGCCACAGCCAGGGTGGGGACCCCAGCCCAGCCTCAGGGATACAGGAGACAGGCCCACCTGCAACCCGGCTCCCTGCACCCCCTGCCCCTGGCTGCTGCTTCTCCATCAGAGATGGCCTCCTCTGCACTCTCCCCAGTTCCCAAAGCGACCTCTTCCAGGCCTGCGTGGGCACCTCTTCCAGGAAGCCACCTATGTGATTCCTTCCCTCCCGTGGCCTCCTCTCCCCAGCCAGGCTGTTAGCTTTCTGCATTTATCTTTCATTTTGCATCTTGCTCTGTCTCCCTTTCTCACTGGATCGGGATTTATCATAACAGCAACCGATTTTCCTAAGCTGGAACATGAGGAAAGCAGTGGAGCTGTCAGAAATAGTAAAAGTGTTTCAGGTTTGTCAAGAAAACAACACAAATCACACCATTTCCCCTCCATTTCATCTTTGTTAAACGAATGCCTTAGCCAACAGTGTGCAAAGTGAGGGACTGAATGCTTTAGCTTTGCAGTCCTCAAAGTAAACATTAAACTCATCTGATGGGATTGACAACTTCTCTTTAATAATTAATGGTACACGCTCAGGACAAAATCCTTTATGCTGCATAAATACTTCCTGGTAGTGGCACCTCCTGGTTGTTTTGGAAGTTTGGAGAGGATGGTGGATGGATACCCACTGTCTTTGAAAACATTTTGTCTTGATCTGTCATTTGAATTACCAAAGCATTACAAGTGCATAGTTAAACATTTAAACATTAGAGAAATTTACAGGATGAGTGAAGTTAAAATCCCTGGAATCTGAGCCCCCAGGGATGACCACGGTTGAGTTTGTGGCAGTTTTCTCCACTTTTTTTCCTAAATGTATATTATTTTATGTTATTCATTTTCCAACAGGGGATCACACCATAACTGTCCTCATAATTTGATTTTTCTAGCAGAGTTCCACACCCTGTTGACAGCCCCTGTGTTACTTTGATTGAAAACTAGACACAGATCAAGACTCTACCTTAAAAAAAAAAAAAAAAAAAAAAAAAAGATCGGAGGCCAGGCACAGTCCTTCACGCCTGTAATCCCAGCACTTTGGGAGGCCAAGGCAGGTGGATCACTTGAGGCCAGGAGTTTGAGACCAGCCTGGCCAACATGGCAAAACCCCGTGTCTACTAAAAATACAAAAATTAGCCGGGCGTGGTGGCAGGCGCTTGTAGTCCCAGCTACTCGGGAGACTGAGGCAGGAGAATCACTTGAACTTGGGAGGTGGAGGTTGCAGTGAGCCGAGATCGCACCACTGCACTCCAGCCTGGGTGACAGAGTGAGACTCTACCTCAAAAGAAAGAAAAAGAAGAAAGAGAGAGAGAAGGAAGGAAGGAAAAGAAAGAAAAAGGAGAAAGAGGGAGGGAGGGAGGAAGAGGGGGGCGGGAAGGAGAAGAAAAGAAAAAAGAAAACTAAATGTTTTCTCTGAGCAGGTTCCCGTCCCCCTCTTCGTGGGCGACCACCACAGGGATGGGCCCGAAGCTGTCCTCGAAGGGTCTTCACCAAGCCCCAGTGAAGGGAAAATGGACGCTACCTGCTTCCCCACTCTGCCCTGTGCTCCCCCCTCCCCCTCCCTGCTTCTCCAGTCCCGCCTCCCTCCTCTCCCGCGGTCCTTGCCTCTCAGCCTTGGTTCTGTTGGCGCCCAGAGGGACGCCAGGAGCTCAACCCATCCAGCAGCAACCATGCTTGCTTCGAAACATTCCCGACATTGCAGCTTCGAGCCTTCACGTGGCTGTGGGCCCTACTCTCTGCAACAAGGATTTACTGCGCTGTGTGTCTTGGGATGGACCTTGAGCTTGGAGCCCAAAGGTCTCCATTCCTGACTGTCAAAGTTAACTTGCTGCCTCCTCTGGGGGTGGGTAATGGAACCTATGAGGAGTTGATGTGCTCCTGCTTGGGAAGTGCCTGGCAGGGAGTCCAGCAACATCAGGCAGGCAGGTGTCTTTGCTGTCCTGCGTCCCATCTTCCCATGGGGGCTGTCCTAACACTAACTGTCCTAACTGCTCCCTCCTCCAGGCCAGGGGACCCCAGGCTTCTCCCCTGCCCCTCCCCTTAAGGAGGCGTGGCCATCAGGGATCCCAGCCCCATAAGCCAAGTGCTCTTTTCGAGTGGAATTTGGCAAAAACCCACAGGCTGGGTAGTTGGGAAGCTGGATAGATTGGGGTGGAGATCCCAGGGAAAGACCAACAGCTGGAGGAACTCAGGTGTCCTGGCTGTGCCCATCCAGCTGTGGGACCTCAGCGTGTCCCTGGGCTCCTGGGTGCCCTGTTTCCTAAGGAGATAGTCTCTGAGGCCCAGCACACCCAGTGAGACCAGGGCTGAGCCGGGCCAGGACAGAGTGGGGAGAGGACGGCATAAATATGCATAGATAATTTCCCTCCAAATCCCGAAGAGCTCAGAAGGGTTGACAGCGAGGGGGCTGCTCCGCCCTCCAACTCTGTCTCCTTCCTCAGAGGCAACCACCTAACTTTTCTGGTTTTAGTTATTCTGCAGGCCACCTCCTGTTTTGGGAGGATTATTGGTCAAAGAGTTGGCGAGAATCTCTTCTTGCCAGGCTCTCACATAATAGGTTATTTTATTTTATTTTATTTTTGAGGCGGAGTTTCACTCGTTGCTCAGGCTGGAGTGCAGTGGCAGGATCTCAGCTCACCGCAACCTCCGCCTCCCGGTTCAAGCAATTCTCCTGCCTCAGCCTCCAGAGTAGCTGGGATTACAGGCATGTATCATCACACCCAGCTAATTTTGTATTTTGAGTAGAGACAGGATTTCGCCATGTTGGTCAGGCTGGTCTCGAACTCCCGACCTCAGGTGATCCGCCCACCTCGGCCTCCCAAATTGCTGCGATTACAGGCGTGAGCCACCGCGCTGGGCCTGTAATAGGTTATTTTATAAGCAGTGAGTGAAACGCTCAAAAGCACAGAGCTATCAGAAGGGTTGCTCAACACTCTATTTTTTTCTCATGATTCTGGCCACACTCATTTCTTGGCTTTTCACAGGCGAGGTCTCTCATTGCATTGATTCGCATATCCAAGCACTAGACAAATAAAGAGGCTCATTCCTCGTCAATTTCCATGAACACGACCTCATCATTCTTCTCTCCTAAACCTGGGATGACTGGCAGAAAGAGCATCCATACAATTTTTTCTTCTGCATTTGGCATTGAAAAATGGACTTCCTGTAGTCTATGGTAGAAACAGTTGAAAGTAGCAATAATCCTAGCACTTTGGGAGGCCAAGGCAGGTAGATAACTTGCGCCCAGGAATTCAAGACCAGCCCGGGCAACATAGGGAGACCCCGTATCTCCAAAAAATAGAAAAAATTAGCCAGGTGTGGTGGTGTGCACCTGTAATCCCAGCCACTCGGGAGGCTAAGGTGGGAGGAGTCAAGGCTGCAGTGAGCCATAGTCATGCCACTGCACTCCAGCCTGGGCGACAGGAGTGAGACCCTGTTTCCAAAACAACGAACAAAAAAATTTGATGGCATAGAGCTAAATATAAAGACTAAAGAAATACCTTGTGCTTTGATACTCCTTACTTGCAACTATTCTAGTTTTCCTGTGGGAACAGACTAGTCCAAGTGTCAGAACACAGAGCTCTCCTGGCAACTATAGAGCCAGTCCAGCTGGTCCCAGGGGAGAGAGCATTCCAGCACCCCAAAGCCTGGAAACCCCCAGCCTGCTTGGCACGATTATCCAAGTGTCTGTAATATAGTTTCGCCCTTGACCCCCTCTACTCACTGGGAACATCTGGGTACACATGGTCCTTATCCAACACAAAAGGAAAGGCTGAGTCAGGGGCTCATCTATCTCAGGAACAAGAGGCCTGGGAGAATTAGGATGCCTGCTCCCACCTGCGAGAATTGTGCAAGGCCACCGGGCAGGGCGAATTTTACCCAGGCAGTTCAGAGATCACTGTTCCCAAATCTTTAACTGGTTGTCCTTATAAAGTGTATGTCCCTTGTTGTTGTTTACCTCCTTTCTTTTCTTTTTTGAGACCGAGTCTTGCTGTGTCGCCAGGCTGGAGTGCAGTGGCGTGATCTCGGCTCACTGCAACCTCTGTCTCCTGGGTTTAAGCAATTCCCTTGCCTCAGTCAGTTCTAATATTTCTTTATTTCCTTATTTTGTAGAGACAGGGTCTTACCATGTTGCCCAGGTCTAGAACTCGTGGGCTTGAGTGATCCTCCTGCTTCTGTCTCCCAAAGTGCTGGGATTAGAGGCGTAAGCCACCGTGCCCAGCCTTGTATCAGCTCTTCATGTAGTGAGAGATTGAGATAGTTCCTTTTCAGTTTGATCCAGATCAAGATGTTCTGCAAGCCAGGGGAGGTCTTAATTCACGTTATGCTGTTGGGTTCAGCGATGATGTCCTTCTCTACTATAGTTTTATGCTAAAGGCTATATCTTCTTGTTCTTTTTTTATTTTTTTTGACACGAAGCCTTGCTTCATCGCCCAGGCTGGAGTGCAGTGGCACGATCTTGGCTCACTGCAACCTCCACCTCCTGGGTTAAAGCAATTCTCCTGCCTCAGCCTCCTGAATAGCTGGGAATATAGGTACATGCCACCTCGTCCAGCTAATTTTTGTATTCTTAGTAGAGACGGGGTTTCACCACGTTGGCCAGGCTGGTCTCGAACTCCTGATCTCGTGATTAACCCATAGGCCTCCCAAAGTGCTGGGATCACAGGTGTGGCCACTGTGCCCAACCATCTTCTAAAGTACGCTGTTTTCCTCCAGCCATTGGCAGGGGCTGTGGGGACTACAAATTTGGGTCTCCATCGCCTTATTGGTCAGGTCACAGGGGATAAGCTGGTTCACCATACAGGCAAAAAAGATTCCTTGATTGTTCCACCTTCTCCCCATCAGAGAAATGGTCTGATTCGGCCCTCACTGAGCCTTTGGACAAAGCCAGATATTTTTACAGGAGTAGTCAGGAAGAGGACTTAAGGCCTCCTGGGAGGAACCAGGAAAATGAATCTACCAAGGACCAGCAGTGTCCCCACGGAAGGTGCTGACAGGTAGGATGCCACAAACTAAATACAATTGTTAGGTAGAACAAAGATGGACACCTGTGATTGTCACATCTCGCATTCAGACATTGAAACCTTTCAAGCATATCTCGCCCCCACCCCCAGGTGGAATTCCATGATAGTGTCCTGCCACGGAGTCAAAGGCGTGGCTGCGTCTCCACTCTACTCTCACTGGTATCCTCTGTTCTTCCTGGATGGGCCTGCCAATCAGATACTGTGACTCACTTGGAAACACTCCTTTCCATTTCACTACATCTGTAAAAGCAAGTTTCCTGGTTCCAAGGCCGGTGTCCAGTTCCCTGAGTTCTGTGGCTGTGGGGACGGGCCCATCACAGAGGCGCAACACTGGCCAGCTCATGGGCTGGGGGCCTCAGCTGTAGCACTTCCTGTTGGCTCTGTGCCTGTCTCCTTCCCCAGGGCAGTGAGGGTCCCCACAGGGATGAGAGCTGGAAAGGCAGTACTCAGGGGCGTGGCCAGAGACCTTTGTTAGTCACCCTACCCTCAGGAAATGGAGAGGCACCGATCCGGGGTTGGAGGAGACAGCATGTGTGAGGGGCCCTGAGATGGATCCTGTAGTTCCAGGAGATGGTGACAGCAGTCGTTCCAACTGGCACACTTAAGAGCTTGGCAGATGCAGGCTACGTGATAAGAGCCTTACCTGCACTATCTCAATGAATCCTCACAATAACCCAGTGTGGTAGGCACCGGCCACCATTTCCCCTACTTGTCCTCCACGGAGGAGTGTGACAGGGGAGCCAGTACCAGAAAGGGAGCAACTATTGAAAAGTTGGCCAGCCTGAGGCAAAGCCAGGGGCCACCGCACTGCATGCTGGTATTTGGAAGATCTGAGCTGGCCCTTGAGGTGTCTGCCCCGTGTGACCATCTTACCGGCTGGGTGGGAGGCAGGATGGATTCTGTACACACACCTGGACTCTACTGCTGTGGATTGCATTCTCTGGTCACACTCTGTGCCATCAGTGATACCGTGTCTCTGAATGATCTGCTGAGTAAGACCTAGTGTGAATTCTGCAAGGGCTGATTTACTGTGCAGTCGGTCCCATATCCTGAATAAGAACCCAACTGCTCCAAGGATACATGTTGTACCATGATAGAAAAGATGAGCCCCCACACAGTGGCGCACGCCTGTAATCCCAGCACTTTGAGAGGCTGAGGTGGGCAGATCACTTGAGGTCAGGAGTTCGAGACCAGCCTGGTCAACATAGTGAAACTCTATCTCTACTAAAAATATAAAACTTAGCTGGGCATGGTGGTGCATGCCTATAGTCCCAGCTACTCGGGAGGCTGAGGCGCAAGAATTGCTTGAGCCCAGGAGGCAGAGGTTACAGTGAACCGAGATTGCACCACTGCACTGCAGTGGCAACAGAACAAGACTCTGTCTCCAAAAAAAAAGAAAGAAAAGAAAGATGAGCTGCCAGCATGGTAGCACACGCCTGTGGTCCTGGTGACTCTGGAGGCAAAGGTGGGAGAATTGCTTCAGCTCAGGAGTTCGAAGCTGCAGTAAGCCATGATAACACCACTGCACTCTAGCCTGGGCAATACAGCAAGATCCTGTCGAAAGAAAAGAAAGAAGAAAGAAAGAAAGAAAGAAGAAAGAAAGGAAGAAAGAAAGAAAGAAAGAAAGAAAGGAGGAAAGAAAGAAGGAAGGAGAAAGGAAGGAAGGAAGGAAGAAAGAAGGAAAGAAGGAGAAAGAAAGAAGGAAGGAAGGAAGGAAGGAAGGAAAGGAAAGGAAAGAAAGATCCCAATGAAATTTCTCTGTCAGCGAGAGCCAACGCAGCAGGATGCCTGATGCATCTTATACAGATTCCTTAGCCGAGATGAGGATTCTGTTCGAGGGATTTATTGGGGGAGTGTTCTTGGGAGAAGGAGACGAGGGAGGCAGGATAGGGCCGGGGAAGCAGCAGTGTGATCTGGCTTTAATCTGATCCCACAGGGACACTCTAGAGCCTAGACTCTCCCATGGAGTTAGTCCCGCTTTGAGGTGAAGCAAGGACAGCCTTTCGAGGCAGTGCCAGTCGTGGGCCAAGGATGGGGGCATGGCGTAAGAGTGGAAGTGGGGATTGCCTCCCGGGTGAGGTGGCTTCCGTTTGGCTCAGGATAATGCTTCAGAATGTATGTTCTTGGAGCAGGTGATTCTTATTCTCTGAGCTACCCCAGCATGCTGCAGAGAAGGGGCAGCTGTGAGTTGCTACCAACTAACAGTGCCTGGGGGATGGGTTCCCCGAGGTAAAGGGCATCTGGGCAGGGCACCAACAGCATCCACTGCAGGTAAGAACTGACTGCTTCTGTTAGTTGGAAGCAGGGTGCAGGCGCCTGTGGACCATCGCAGGCACGGCCTCTGGCCAGGCAAGGCCTCTCCCCAGCAGGCACTCTGCCTGCCTTGAAGGGGTGGGTCTCAGGGAGGACGCTGGCTTTCTCCGCAGCTTTGTTCCAGTGAGAATCTTTATCAGGGGTTTGGTGGAACCAAGGCAGCTTAGTGCGCAACCACAGTAATTACTGGCTGACTCCACGGGAATGTGTGCCATGCTGAGCCTGGGTACACTACACCAACCTCTCAAGAGTCAGTGGCCATGCCGGGCACAGTGGCTCACGCCTGTCATTCCAGCACTGTGGGAGGTTGAGGCAAGTGATCACTTGAGGTTAGGAGTTTGAGAGCAGCCTGACCAACATGGTAAAACCCCGTCTCTACTAAACATACAACAATTAGCCAGGCGTGGTGGCACGCGCCTGTAATCCCAGCTACTCGGGAGGCTGAGGCAGGAGAATCGCTTGAACCCTGGAGGCAGAGGTTGTAGTGAGCTGAGATCCCACCACTGCACTCCAGCCTGGATGACAGAGTGAGGCTCTGTCTCAGAAAAAAAAAAAAGGCCAATGGCCAGAGTGGCTGACTGGACACGACCTCAGCCCAGAAATCCACATGGTCATGTCCTTTTGAAGCTCTACCATCCAGGTATGTGTCTCAAGTTCCAGGGCGAGGGTCCTTCACCCTCGTGTGCGGTGTGTCCTTGAGGCCCTTTGGAAAGAATAGGAAAGGGCCGTCTCTGAACCCCGTCAGTTCTGAGATAGTGCCTCATGGGAAGAGAGGCTCCCAGGCCTCTGGGTGTCAGTAGGGGGCGCCTCCTGTCCAGAGGTAGCTCCAGCCCGAACACCGAGCACCTCCTCAAGAGACACTGCCATCCCACTGAATTCCAGGCATCTGGCATCTGCCACTGAAACTTAACAGCGCAGCTCGGATTTGCCTCGGTTGAGTGGGACCCAACCCACTCAGGCAGCTCCTGAGGCAGAAGCTGGAGTCGCTCTGTTGGCCTGTCCGCTTCAGGAAAAGTCCAAATGAGGGACCAGCAAAAGAAGTTGAACGGAAGCTCACCACTTGACAGGCCTCGGGAGACCAGACCCCGGGGAGCCAGAGGCCAATCCCATTGCCCCCCAGATCCCACCCAATCACAAACAAGTCATTTTTCACTTCTGGCACCAACCTCTATAAATAAAATAGATAATAGATGCATAGATGACAAATCGATTTTAAAATATCAATATAGATACTATTTTTATCTATCTATCTATCTATCATCTATCTGCCTATCTAGCTATCTGTTCACTTACTGTTGCCCAGGCTGGAGTGTAGTGATGTGATCACAGCTCATTGCAGCCTCAGTCTCCTGGGCTCAAGTGATCCTCCTGCTACAGCCTCCCAAAGTGTTGGGATCACAGGCATGGGCCATTGTGCCCGGCCTTTATTTTCAACTTTAGACATTATCTACTGACTATATAACAAAGCTTTAGCGCTCTGATGTTGACGGTTGTAGTACTATTCTCAGTCCTTCTCCTCACAATTATTACTCCTGCATGGGCTGGCAGGGCAGGGCAGAGAGCTGGAGGAGCTGCGGTTTCAGTGACATCCTGGAGCTGCCATGCCAGCCCTGGGTGGATCAGGACGGATCCCCTGTGGAGTCCCACTGCGCTCCAGCCTGGGCTGATTTTTGAATTTTTAGTAGAGACGGGGTTTCGCCATGTTGGCCAGGCTGGTCTCAAACTCCTGACCTCAGATGATCCGCCTGCCTCAGCCTCCCAAAGTGCTGGGATGACAGGCGTGAGTCACCGTGCCTGGCCAAAGTTAATTTTTTAAATAGAGACAGGGTCTCACTCCTGGGCTCAAGCGATCCTCTCATTCAAAAGTAGCAAGATGAGTATTTCATGTGTGAGTTCCATTTTATTGTAGATTTAACCAGAATGAGATAGCCTCCCTGAGTGGTCAGCTCAGGGGTATGGGAAGCATCAATTTATAAAACTGAAACCCAGACCCTGCCCTGGGATAAGTTTACCAATTTAGTGCCACTCATCAAGGCCTCTCGGGCCCCAGCCTGAAGTCCTCTCCATGGCGCTAACCCTTGTGCTGAGAGCCATCTTTCACATTTCCAGTGGCTGCTCTCTGGGGTCAGAATGAGCTAGGACTCTCTTACTTTGTATTCTGTATTAACGATTCTTCCAGTAACATTACCACTCACCTCCGGTTTTTGGTGTTTCTTTTTTTTTTTGGTGGGGTTGGGGTGGGCAGAAATCACCACTTTCCCACAGTACTCCTGCTGTCCCAGGCCTCGAGGATACATGTGACTCAAGCCAGGCCAATCGGATTGCCTTTCTTGAGTGGAGACACAGTAACAATAGGCAATTGGGCTTGAGTCATGAGAAGGGTGCACTTAGGGAAATGGTCAGCAAGTTCCTCAGGCCAAAGTCCTCAGAGCTGCCCTGGTTACCACTGTCCCCTAAGCTTGTCATTCAATTCTTCTTTCAGACCAGTGGGTTACCCTGGCATCCTTTTGTTCTCACTTAAGTCAGAGCCAGTTTATTGCTGGCAGTTAGAGAACTGTAGCCGAGGGTGACGTTCACAGGGAAGATGTTAAAGGACACGGACTCTCCTCTTCGAATATAAGAAGGGTTTTGGAATTGGTTATGAGGTAAGCTAGAGTGAAGGGCATTGAAACTCCTGTTGGTATTCAGGGATGGGAAAGTAGCAGCCTTTCTACATCACCGGATACTTTTTAAAGCTAGAGGATGGGCCTGGTGCGGTGGCTCACACCCGTAATCCCAGCACTTTGGGAGGCTGTGGCAGGCGGGTCACCTGAGGCCAGGAGTTTGAGACCAGCCTGGCCAACATGGCAAAGCCCTGTCTCTACTAAAAATACAAAAAAATTTAGCAGGGCACAGTGGTGCATGCCTGTAGTCCCGGGTACTCAGAGGCTGTGGCATGAGAATCACTTGAACCTGGAGGCACAGGTTGCAGTGAGCCGAGAGTGTGCCACTGCAGTCCAGCCTGGGCGACACCCTGTCACACATGCACACACAAAAACGCTAGAGGGGCCAGGAGTGGTAGCTCACGCCTGTAATCCCAGCACTTTGGGAGGCTGAGGCGGGCAGATTATGAGGTCAGGAGATCGAGACCATCCTGGCCAACATGGTGAAACCCCATCTCTACTAAAAAACAAACAAAAAAATTGCCAGGTGTAGTGGTGGGTGCCTGTAGTCCCAGCTACTCAGGAGGCTGAGGCAGGAGAATCACTTGAACCCAGGAGGCAGAGGTTGCAGTGAGCAGAGATCACACACTGCACTCCAGCCTGGCAACAGAACAAGACTCCATCTCAAAAAAACAAAAACAAAGAAAAAAAAAAATCAGAAAAACAAACAAAAGTTAGAGGATGATCTTTAAAATCCTCCCACCTCAAGGCATGGAATGAAAGTCCGTACCTTTCTATTACTGGGTAGAAATTCCCTATGGCTTGAAACCATTGAGTTTCCTTAAAAACAAAACCAGAGTCTGATTCTGCAAAAGTGCTAGATTCACCACCGATTGAATTCGTAACCTCATTCAGTTTCAGAACAAGGTGGCATCCTGTCAGCTGGATTAATGATATCTGGGAGTATTCAAAGGACATGAAAAGGGTAACCCTCCGGAAATATTCCTTCCGACCTCCACTGCCGGGAAAGGCGTAGCTCTCTCTTGCAGAAGAAAGCAAAATTTCCCTCCTGTCCCACACCACGTTATGCCAGTAAACAGAATCCACACTCAGCATATGCCAGGGGATGAGAAGCTAAATCAGATCAGGAAAGAGGCGCGTGATATTCTGAAGAAACTGCATGAACTGGCAAATATATTGTCAAAAAATATACGGTACATTAGTGGACTTTTTTTTTTTTTTTTTTTTTTGAGACAAAAAATGGTATCCCTCTGTCACCCAGGCTGGAGTGCCGTGGCATGATCTCAGCTCACTGCAGTCTCAATCTCGTGGGCCCAAACAATCCTCCCACCTCAGCCCCATAAATAGCTGAGACTACAGGCATGAACCCTCACGCCTGGTTAATTTTTCTTTTATTTTGTAGAGACGGTGTCTCCCTATGTTGCCCAGGCTGTGGTGGGCCTTTTAAAGGCTGTGTGACCAAGATATAATTTTGCTTCAAGTTGTCTTTATTGATACGTTCACTCAGCAGAGATTCTACATGCTATGTAAAAGCTCAAATCACCAGATGCAGTTCTTACTATTTTAGGGGGCTTGGATAATACAAATCTGGACCAAATGTTGGCCCATGCTAAATTATATCAAAAGACCAAACATCCAAGAAAGGCAGGAATTCAAAGATTTCCTTAGATAAAAATGCTTGATTGGTTCCCTGGCATGTACTCAGCCCATCAACCCCCCTCACTGCCCTCTGGTGGGACCCTTCTTGCCGTGAGAAATACATTCATGAGGCTCTGCTGATTTTCCTCTCTAGGCCTGGGAGGCTGGTTGGAAGAGCTGCTGTGAACATGGGCTCCCTGATCTCAGCAGCAGAGACAGACAGAAGGAACAAAGTAGGGCGCTCATCGTAATGGACAGGGCACAGAAACCAGACCTGAGCTCGGGTCCCAGGATGACAAAGGCCAGACGCTCCTAGGACATTGCCTGGTAATGACCTTCACCAAAGACTTCTGGCCAACAGGCCTGTCTCAAGCTGCCAAGATAAAGTCAAGATCTCCTACTTGATTTCCAGACATTAAAAGGAGAGGAAGTCAAATGTGTTTTTGAAAGAAAAACCTATTTTAACACTTAGATGCACGTTGTGAAGCTTCCTTGCAGCCTTCTCCAAAGGGGTCTGTAGCCATTCATCTGGGACTACAGAAGGAACGGGAAATTGGCAGTCGCCTGGTGCCTTGATCAAATACACGTGAATCAGAGTGGGAGATAAATCATGCGAAGATCTGCCCCTTCTGCTTATTTTTGTGTTTTTTGAGACGGAGTTTTGCTCTGTTGCCCAGGCTGGAGTGCAGTGGCATGATCTCGGCTCGCCACAACCTCCACCTCCCGGGTTCATGTAATTCTCCTGCCGCAGCCTCCCGAGTAGCTGTGACTACAGACGTGCGCCACCACACCTGGCCAATTTTTGTATTTTTAGTAGAGACAGGGTTTCACCATGTTGGCCAGGCTGGTCTCAAACCCCTGACCTTGTCATCCGCCCGCTTCGGCCTCCCAAAGTGCTGGGATTACAGGTGTGAGCCACCATGCCTGGCCTGCCCCTTCTACAAAGTTCTAGGGGTGGAGGGATCTGTTTGAGGTCAGAATATTTCCTTCATAATGTAGGACAAATGACTGTATGTTGAATCCCTCACCACTAAGGCCTAATTCCAGGCACTATACACCACTTTGAGGCTTCTTGTTCCAACCCATTTACCGACTGACCTAGAAGGCTGCCAGCTTTGGGGTGGGCTTCGAGCAGGCGAAGGCATCCCAGCTGGGAAAGTCTTTTGTGCAGGTGGCTCTGCCGTCAGGCCACATGACCTGGTCAATGGCACATGAAGTATCCGTCCATCTGTGGCATACTGGGCAGCCATATGTAGCCTGTAGTAAGTCCTGACGAGAAAATACGATAGGGGAACCCAGGATTTGGAGCCAAGTGATACTCTTGCTGACAAGTAACCATCATCCTTGTGCAAAACACCCCCTGGCTCACCAAGGGCTCGAGGGGAGCCTAAACGCTTGGCCCTGGCACACGTGGTGGCCATGCTGCCCCCCGTGGTGTTATCTGACCCACCTAGCCATAAAGTCTGGCAGGGCCAGTGCACTCCGTTATCAGGCGGATTCTTGCTCCAGGCTAGGGCTGTGAAGGCACCGGCGGGTCACGTGTGGGTTCCTCACTCATGCTCCACAGTGCTTTCCCCCTGTCTACACCCACAGCTCTGAGAGGGGCAGTAATTTGTCTTGGCCCCTTTGGGCCCTCGTTCTGGATTTGGATTCGCTTTTCTTACCCATCAGGCCTCTCCCACCGTCAATATCCATGGAATTATCAAATGCCATAAACATCATGTGGCCTTCTCACACACTGCACCCAACCAGATAATTCACTTTCCAACAGAAAGAAGCATTATGGGTTGATGTGTAGGCATTCACTCATCCTCTCAGGAACCCACAGACCAGCAGCAGCTAGCTTGAGAGTATGGTGAAATGGTTTGCTGAAAACTCAGCTATGGCACCAGAAACAACACCCCGAGAGGCTGGGTCAGGCCTGCAGGAGGCGGCAACCACACCCGGCGGGTTCTCCTTCAGGGATAGGACGCAGTGTGGAGATGGCCTTGCTACTGCCAGTTCTCAATGCCTTTCTCATACCTGAGGTTTGGGATCAGGCTGGCATGGAGAGTTGAGTCCTCCAGCAAGGAGCACATCCTCAAAGATGTAGTAACAATTCAACTGAATTGGAAGCTGAGGCAGCTGCCGAGCCATTTCAGGCTCATTATAAAGAGGTCATGGGAGTATCTAGAATGATGAACCGTATCAAGGGAAAATCTGACTGCTGCTACGTAAAAGGGGCAGGAGTAGAGATGGCCATGGGGGGGATTCCTGGAGTTTGTCCTGGGACTGCCGTGTCCAATAGTAAATGCCTGTCCCACAGGTAGGACCACGAAGGAACTTCAGAACTGAAGGTTTGGGTCACTCCAGCAGGCTAAAAGTCCATATCATAAACCTGAGTTCTCATGACCAGTGCTAGAAATGGACTGTAGACTTTACCCATTCTTCCTTTCTTGCTGGGTTATATGATTTTGGTTGAATATGATTAATTTTAGCAGTTAATCTACAGGTTGTAGAATTTCAAAATGGAATTGTGATAAAACTGAAAGAGGGAGATTATCCCTAGTGACACTGGACTTTGGAGAATAGTAGCCCTGTTTTACCCCTGGAATTAAAAGTTAGGTATGATCTTGATTTCCCCAAGCAGAGAGAAATGCAGCTGTGGTTTTACATGGGAGAGTCGTAATACATGAGATGGGAAGGATGGCACTTGTGTTAGGGGCATCTTCAGGGTCTGCCTACCCTTCTGCATCCACCATTTCCACCATGTCCACCCTTCCAACTCCACCATCCTTCCAGCAAGAGTCAGAAGACCTTTGGAAAACTGCCTCCCTCCTACTCTATGAAACCCTGAGCTCCAGGCCAGCTTATCTCCCTTGCATTTGAATCTTGAGTGGAAGGAGACCCACGGGGTCGGAGGGCAAGCTGGTGTTATCTGCCAACCACAGCAGCTCGGGGGGCAAGCCTTGGAGCCACCCTGGCTCCCGCCCTTCCCAAGGCCAACTGTTCGGCTGTTCTTTTGGTTCTGTGAGCTCTCCCAGCATGCTTCCCATGAACCCTTTCCCCTTGCTTAAGTTGGTCCAAGGTCATTTCAGTTGGTCAGAACTCAAGGATCCTAGCAGGTAGTCTCTCCTGAGATGGCCTCATACGTCTTTGCCTCCCAGCAGCTGCCAGCCAGGGTCTGGCTGGAGTGCTCCGTCTATGTCTGCTGAATGAGTGGGTGAATGAATAAATGAATGGGCAGTACTCCAGCTCTCAGTTCACCAAAGTAATCTGAATATACAGGCTGGGAGAGGTGGGACACACTGGGACAGAAGGAAGCTGTGGAGTCACCTGAGCACAGAGGAGGTAGAGAAGTCCGAGATGTCACCATGGAGGGGAAATGTCAAGCAAGGGGAGGTTCTGGGTGGGGTGGGTATGAAGAGCTTCTCTGCAGCTTGAGAAGCAGGACGTGGTCAGCAAGCCGCTGAGAGGCGGGCGCTGGTGGGCTCCTCTGCTGGTCTTGCTGCAGCCAGAGCCGCAGGGAGTTTCCAGAGCCCCCAGCTCTGCACTTTCTTCCTGGGTGGCTTCCCTTGCGTTCCTCTTCTGAATGAAGAGCAATTCCAAAGGCGTAAGTGCCCAGACACCCTGCTAAGGGGCACAAGCCAGCAGCTCAGTTGTGCAAGAAGCACAGACTGTCTTTCTTCGGCCACAGAAAGCTACAACTGAATTTCGGTCCAGGAACCAAAATATAGATTCATTTTTCTAGTGGGCCCAGGACTACAGGATGCCCTCAGAGAGCCTGCCTGGGAGAGGGGGACCCTGACTCCTCAGACCTCCAACCACATCAGTTGAGGGCAAGCAGGACACACAATGCTGCCTTGATTGCATTCCAAGGGGAGCGGGCCAGCTGCAGACCTACCACACCCCAGGCCTCCAGGAGGGATGTCCTGGAAGGACCCAGGCCACTGGGTCCTTGGGAGCCCATACATGAGGGCCCAGAGCTGGGGCCCCAGGATCAAGAACTATGGCTGGGGCAGGGGTCCTAATTCCTAGGCACAGAGACACCCCTCCATCCAAGTGCACGGATAGACTGCATCCCTCCTAGAACACCCAGGGGTAGTTCCCATGGGGAAGAGACCTAGCCCTCCATTCCTGGATGAGAGGGGATGTGAAATTAACTGTGACTCCACCTCCTTTCAGTATGGAATACAAGGTCTCTCAGAGTCAACACCTGTCTCTGGCTACAGCTGCTGACACGGCCCTTACACCAGCTCTCACCTCATGAGCAAAGAGCCTGGGAGAAGTTGGGGAAGAGTACCGCAGTGGAGTGAGAGGCCAGAGGGTCTGTTCCTCACCTGCGTACTGGTGGGCAGGGGGTGGGGAGCTCTCAAGCAAAGGGCCACGTGCAGAGTCATGAAGGACAGGCAGCAGGCTGCAGCTAGCCCCAAGCCAGGGATGTGGTTGGGGGTGCAAAGGAGCATGGGAAGCAGGTGAGTGAGTGGAGGGGCTGCAAGAGCATGAACACACATCATCAAAGGCCACTGCACAAGGACATGACAGGCTGTGGAAGGGCCTTGAGCCCCATCTGGGCTCAAGGACATGTTAGTTGCAGGATAAGCTGAGATCAATGAGCCAAAGTAGCTGGAAGGAGAAGATACCCTGAGAGTCACCAGGCCAGACCAGCAGAGGAAGTCTGGGGCCCTGAGGACGGGGCGAGATCAGGGCCAGGCGAAGGTGGGGGGTAAGTGCTGGCCTGCGTGTCCTCACTCAGATGATAACATCTGCTGCCGGGCTGGGCTGGGGCAAGGGCTTGGGGTACAGAACTCATGCAGAGGACTCAGGGGAGCCTCCAGCAGTGGCAAAGTGTAAACTTCAAGGACAGCCTAGGCTGCCAGGCACTTGGAGGTGGGGCCTGCGTGAGGCCTGGGAACCCTGGGTGACAGTGGCACCAGAAGAGGCCAGTGGGCTGTGTGCCATGCACCAAAGCCATCTGAGGAGGAGCTGATCCACGAGAGGATGCCCGGAGAGGTCCCCGGTGGCGCCTCCTCCACGCACCTTCTCCAGTTAGTTCCGTGTTTGGAAAGTCTCCGTCCGGTTCGAGCTGCTTCCTGGTTGATCTGCTGCTGGGTGGAGGTCCCTCCTGTAGCGGCTACCGCATGCCCTGGGCCTTGGAGCCCTCCTCTTGAGTGGGAGGCTGTGCCAACAACTGCATGGTGACTGCCTCTGAGGCTTGAGGGGCGGCCTTGGAACTTGGAGCACTCTTCCGGGGGCCCTGAGGACTAGGGAGGCCTTTCTTCTGGGGCTGAGGACTCAGCTGGGAGCCTTTCCTGCCAGCAGACGGACTCTTAGAGCCTTTGGCTTTGGCTTGGGGGTGGGCTGCCTCAGGGCCCTTGAGGGGTGTTAGCCCCAGCAGCTCACAGTAGGCGTTGCACTGGTGGGAGGAGGCGAACCGGTTCAGCAGGGCAGGGAAGCAGCTTTCTTTGAGGCCCTGGTATCTGCAGCCAGACAGGAAGAGCTGAGTGGGGGTCCCACCTAGAGACACAGCTCCTTGGGGGGCTGACTCTGGGGTGGCCATCGTTAGGATGCTGTGCCCAAGGCACATCCTACCCTCTCTGAGGGTGATGGGGAGTCTCCCTTGGGTGCTACCTCACGTGGCAGCAGCTAAAACCTCAATTTTTCTTTCTTTTTTTTTTTTTAAGTAGAGACTCTCTACATGGCCCAAGCTGGCCTCAAACTCCTGGGCTCAAGAAATCCTCCCTCCTTAGCCTCCCAAAGTGCTAGGATTATAGGCATGAGCCACCATGCCTGGCCCAAAGCCTCAGATTTAAAACTGTGGTCTCCTGACACCGCGACACATGGACTCCATCATGCAGGACTTTCACTGCTGTGCGAATGGCTTAGCTTCTTAACATCAACTGGAGCAGACTCGAGGTCCGCACTCTAATCACAGGGCCCTTGCTCGTCGGCACCTTGGCAACCATCCTCAAGCGAGAGGGGAGGAGTACATGAGAGCCCCGGATTACAGGGGACCCCATGTGTGCATCAGTAATAGCTGCCACACCAGACCAGAGATAAGGGGTGGAGATAGCCCCTAGGATGTTACCAGGGCCATGGGCGTGACTGGCCCCAGGCCCGGCACCTTAGGGATAGAGAACCAGAAGGGCTTAGGACATTTTACACCCTGAGAAGACCCCCAGAGAGCAATCTCTCCCCAGGAAACTCACCCTCGAAGTTTGGTAGCAATCTGCACATCAGTCATTTTCCAGTCAACCCCTGAAAAGAGAGAAAGTTGGGAGTTAATGCCAGCTTTGGCGGGTTCTAAGCCCCCTTGTCTCTTCCTGCTGGAGACATGGGGGCTTAGAACCAGCCCAGGCTGGCATCAACTTCCTGGGTGTCAGTGCAGACGTGTCTACAAGCATCTTCTCACGGGTCATCGCCACCAGCCTGTCTCACAGACAGTATGCAGGTATCTGGATTATTACTAAGAATAATATTCACATTTTTACAAGTGAGTTGGATAGGCTCAGTGTTAAATGACTTGAGCAAAGTCATACTCATTCAGTAACTGAACACTGGCTATGTGTAGTGGCCACTTGACTTAAAGTAAGGGTTCAGTTTTCTGGATTCCTAGAGCCAAAACCCTTCCAGCTATGCAATCCTGCTTCCACTGGATCAGACCAAGTCACAACCTAGACTGGCCTCTGGCTTTGAACTAAAACCTTCTTCCTCTGAACAGGTTGGTAGACTGTCCAGACAAGAGAGAGGGACGGGAATGAGAGGATAAATCAGGGGTAGACCGGCAGAAATGCAACAGTACAGAAGACTCGCTTCCATGCTGCTTACAAAGGCAGCCAGCAGGCAAGAAGCCAGGATGGTCTTCCAGGTTAAGACAGCCTTGGAAGGGCAGAGCCAGGCAAGATGGTGGTAGAGAAAAAATGTTTTCACTATGGTCAGGCCATCCAGGTATCTTTGCATTCACACATTAGGTTTAGGACGCTCTTCGCCCATTTTCAATTTGTCCAGAGCATTTTGCTAGGAATTTGCCTTTCACTAACAGGGCTGAGTACCATCATAGGATAGACAACACCACATGTGGTCTTTGGATTCAGGCTGACCTGGATTCACATTTCAGGTCTACTACATCCAAGCTGTGGGAACCTGACAAGTCACTTCACATCTCTAATCTGCAGGTGCAAAGGTGAGGGGAGTAATGCCATCTCACAAGGGTATTGAGAAGACCATCATATGTGTAGGAGTCTAACGTAGTGTCATAACCTAGGAGTTATGTGACAATGTCATAAATATGAATTTCTCTCTCATTTCTCTTTTGGCATTCATAGCATTCCATTTTGTGTAATAATGATGATCTTTCACATTAGCACAGAATTTTAGTTTGCAGAAGGCTTTCACAAATATGGTCTCTTTAATCGTCATAAAAAAATCTGAGCGCTAGGTAGGAAAGACACTATTCCTAGAGAGAGAATGGAAACTGAAGCTCAGAGAGATTAAATGACCTCACCAGTGTGAGCTTCGGTTTTCTTCTCTGTAAAACAGACTCAGCTAGAAGAGAATGGGGCTTAGACTTAAATCAAATTTATTGTCTTCTTTATTATTATTTTTTTGAGACGGAGTCTTACTCTGTCACCCAGGCTGGAGTGCAGTGATGCAATCTCAGCTCACTGCAACCTCTGCCTCCTGGGCTCAAGCAATTCTCAAGCCTCAGCCTCCCAAGGAGCTGGGATTACAGACATGCGGCACCATGCCCAGCTAATTTTGTATTTTTAGTAGGGATGGGGTTTTACTTGAGATCAGGCTGGTCTCAAACTCCTGGCCTCAAGTGATCCACCCACTTCGGCCTTCCAAAGTGCTGGAATTACAGGTCTGAGCCACCACACCTAGCCGACTCCAAAGCCTTTCTAGTATACCATGTTATCATCTTACAGTAGAAACTGATCTACTTATCACAGCTTCTTAAGGGCTATGACTATTCCTAATTTAACTTTTTATTTTTTCAATATTTAGTAGTGGTTGGGTGGAAAAAAGATGGAAGCATGAATTTATAAGTTAACAAATAGGTTGATTGATAATGGCTTAATGTTACCTAGCCCTCCCTCACCCCAATATATGGAGTTATATATACAATAATTATTGTACAATTTAACTCCAGTGAAACACACATTTGAGTCAGTTTTTTATCTCTGGCACTTAGTTTTCTCACTTATTTCTGGCAGAGATGAGATTTAATAATGCGTGATATTCCCAGTAACCTCTCCTTGCCCAGAGCATTTTTTCTGTTCCTCTCCCCTGTCCAGTTCTGCTTAAAGGGAGGAGGCCTGGGAAGAACTGGCCAAAGAAGGATGGAGGGTTCATACTTGCTGGCCTTCCTTTGTTGGGGAGTTTCTGTGTAATGTGTGGGGGGGGGGAGCACAGAAATAAAATTAAGAAGAAATCAGACTAAGTTGCCTTACCTAACGAAAAGCTAATGAAGATGGCGGAGGAAGAGAGACAGTAAAGCTACTGTGCTAAAATGGAAGAGGGAGTCTGGCAAGTTCGGAGAGTGAGAAAGTCTACAGCAACGCTGCAGGGAAGGGAAGAAGCGAGGTTTTGAAAAGGGTGGCTGTGGGTTTTGAATCAGAGCCCACGTGATGGTCTTTGAAATAAATTCCTGTTTAATTTTAATTGAGCCTGGACTGTGCTCCTTTAAATGCAACTGCAGTGACAGACTGGGCTACATGAGGCCCTGGTATGTATTAGGGTTGCGTGCAAAATGGTCCCTGTTCAATCTACTTTATAAGATTATTGTGAAAAGCAAAAAAGAGTAAAGACAAAGGTGCTTTGTAAATGATCAGTCAAGCACTATGGCTCTCCCTCTGTTGCATGTTTTCATAACCAGGCACCTGCGCACCCACGCACCCTCACACCCTCATACCTGCCAAATCTGTGACAAGGAAGCTGCCATTTGTCCACTGATACAGCCAGTGCTGGAAGGTCTGACATTTCTGCACAGCCTCAGAGCTGCCACATACTGTCGGAGCCCCAGCACCGCCCCATTCCCGGGAACAGTAAGACTCCAGGGGCTTGCCCAGGTCTTCCTCCAGGGTAGCATATGGGATGTTGTTCGCAGGCCGGTAGATGAGATACAGCGGGATGATCCTAAACACAGTTTCACCTGCAGTAAGCAGGGAGTATGGCCCAGGGAGCTCCTCTCCCCAGCCCAATTCTGTATTCTTGGACCTAAAAGAAGGGCCCTTCCAAGAATGGAATTCTCAGCTCTGAGCCCAAAGGACACAAAGGAAAGCAGCTCCACCCTGAGTTCAGGAAAGGAAACGGATATTTTTGGCTTCAGAGTACTGTCCATTCTCTCGGTCAGCAGGATTAGAACCAAACCCTGCTATGGCCATAGGCACTCTGTGGCGTGGGTGAGGGTCTGAGGCGGAAGGAGACGTGTGTGTCAAACAGAAGGAGCGCTTTTAGAGAGGATTCAACTAGATTGTGGCTGCCAGTTGGACCCCAGGTACACAAAGGGGATTTCAGGTTTCAAAATGGAAACAATTGCCATTGATAGCTGACTCCTATGGAAGTCCACACTGACCCTGCCTGCCTACCACAGAAGGGTCCTGACCTATCTACTTAGCTTAGCCCACCCCACCACCTTCATGGAGCCCCAGAAACTGCTGTGCCCAAACTCTGCAATCAGCAGTATCTGCGCTGAATAATGAGGAACTGGGGTGGGCGGGAGGAGCACGAGGGCAGAGCTGAGGCTTTTCTCAAGTGGGGAGTAAATGAGGTCTTTATTTCTAGATTTTGCGAGACCACTGGGCGGAGCATGGGCTAATTGTGAGCCTATCTGCACATGGGCATAACCCAGCACGCCCCTGAGAGGCTGTGAAATCACTGTCTTTGCAGAAGCCCAAGGCAACAGTGCTGCACGCTGCACGTCCTGCTCGCTGCATACTTACTCAGGCACTTCCCCAAAGCCAGGTGCGGCCCGGGCTTCGGCTGCAAAGATTTTGCAGTACTCCCGACTCATGTTCTGGATCTTGCACCCCTGTGGATGAGGGAACCACATCTGGTCAGCAAAGAAATTCCCCGGTCCTCCGCTGTGTCTGCCTCTAAGTGAGTGGGCCACCTGTTAGGGGACTGAAAGGAGGACTCCAGCCCTGGGTGCAGAAGGTCTCACTCTTCCCTGCTCCCTATGCTGCACCTCATTTTCCTCTTTTGTATAACAAAGTGGCTTTGGGCTTCTTTTCAAACTGAGGCTTTCAACGTGATTTCCAAAGTATTTTCTGGAATCCTAATGGTTGGCAATAGTGCCCCAGAGACCACTCTGTGGAGAGCCGGGAAGACTGTCTACCCCACCCACAGCACCCCCCTTTTATCTCACATATAAAGAAGACTTCCATGAGAGATTATGAATGGGCAGGGGGAAGGTGTCTGCTGCAAATATATAGTTTGAAAACGACAGCCCAAGTCATTTGGAAGCTCTCAAGCTCTCTGAGGGCGAGTATCCGAATTCTGGGCTGCATCCCAGGCTTTCCGCAAAGTCCAACCTAGGAGCCTCATCAGGTTGAGACTGAGAAGCCTTCTGCCTCAGTTTTGGGCACCCCAACAGGACCTGGGCTGGGAAAGGGGAGGGGGTGAGAGTGTAAAGGGATGGGGCATGAAGATGGGACATAGTACCTGGATGGTGACATCGTAGTTTCTGCCCACGAGAGAAGTCTCACTGCTGGGCCCAAACACAAGCAGGCTGGACACCTTGATGACGCACGTGCGGCCCGACTCGAAGATGGGTTCTAGCCCGTAGATGACCTTGGCCTGAGAGGCCTTCTGAAGGCCACACCCATATCCGCCCCCTCGGAGCTCCTCGCTTACCAGTCGCCCAAAGAGCTTGTCCCCCCAGCAGCCAGAGTCAGCCAGACCCTTGGCAAATACCATAGGGGTCATCTCAATCTCTTCTCCAACTGAAGGGGAACAGGAGAAATGTGGGAGACCAGGAGCTCCAGCCTGACCAAGGTGGGGCTCTCAGGGAAGGAAAAGGCCACTCTGCTCACTTTCCGTCCAAGCCTGCTCTTTGGACACACTGAGTCCCCACCAGACTGTGGGCTCCTTGGGGCAGAAACTCTATTTGATTCGACCCCTGCCATCTAGCAGTACCTGTGTTGTTTCCATCACATAACCCCTGCCTCCCACAAATATGTCCTGAGCACTGTGTTTGGACAGAGCTTAGGATGTGTGTGGAAGGCAGGGGTTTTCTGTGGCAATAGCAATCAATACAGAATACCAGAATTCATTTGTTTTGGAATTCGTTGTTTTGATCAGATGAATACATGACTCCATTTCAACCAACACGCTTGACTGAAGCAAAAAGTTTGCAGGACAAATCCAGCAGCAGTGAGCACCCCTAGTGCTCAAATTGTGACCGCTAAATATAATTTCCCATTAAAGGGAATCAGGGCTTTCTACAGAAATGGTTGATTCCAGGTCTAGGCAGAAAGTGTACAGCAAGTACCTGAAACATCACGTGAGACCAGAAAGCAAAAGAGTTAGCAAAAGCTATTGGAGACTTGGCAGAAGGACACAGGGGCCAACCTGAAGGGGCTCCTTCTGCAATGTATTGAGTATATCAAATATGTCAAAAATCCATGTATTCATAGCAGTAGCAACAACAACAAAAAATCCAGTCCCCCACTCAAAAAATAAACCTCACTGGTCACCTATGGAAAATGGTGAGGCACCAACTCATTATTCTAAATTCAGGTAACTAAAGGGAAAAGAGCAAGTATTTATCCTTCATTTCCTGTTGGAACTTATTTATTGGGATAACCAAATGATCATCCCTTTTTTTTTTTACAGAAAAAACTCAGCTAATGAATGAAGAAGAAAACATCAAATTAAACTATCTCCATGGTACAACTGCTAATGAAATAATAGATTTAGGCAATAATCAGTGAGTGCTAAAACCCCTGGAGAACACCAGGGTTTGTATCAGATTGTTTTTAACTTTAAAAGGGGACGGATCACACAAATACCACCTGAATGAACCCAATAACCAACCTTAGCATTACTAAAAGGGATGGGGCATGAAACAATCTGACATTATGTGCCTCCAGATGGGATGCAAAAAGTGTATGCAGCACCTGTGAATTTTTCGTAAAAAAAAAAAAAAAAAAAAAAAAAAGTCACGCCTGAATCTGACTAAACCTTGGAATCTGATTACCAATTTAGAAGTAGCACGTGCATGGGGGAGCATGTTCAATGGGGACATCATCAACAAAATCCAGAATGTTAGAAACTCTACACCAGTGACTACAACAAATAAACAGCCAAGGAAGAAAACAAAGTAGGAGGAACTGTTAAACATGAAGAGAGACTTTGAGCTGCATCAGCCAAAAGCAATGAGCGGTTCCTGATTCAAATAAAACAAAGCATATGAGACAATTAGGGAAATCTGATGGCATGTTTGATGATATTAAAGAATTATTACTTAGTTTTGAGGTTGAGGTTATACTTGATATCAATTAAATTTTATTTGATTACTAAACAAAAGTCACTAGTTAGCACTTTGGGAGGCCAAGGCAGGTGGATCCTTTGAGGTCAGGAGTTTGAGACCAGCCTGGCCAACATGGTAAAACCAGTCTCTACTAAAAACACAAAAATGAGCTGGGTGTGATGATACATGCCTATAATCCCAGCTACTGGGGAAGCTGAGGCACGAGAATTGCTTGAACCCAGGAGGCGGAGGTTGCAGTGAGCCATGATCATACCACTGTACTCCAGCCTGTGCGACAGAGTGAGACTCCATCTCAAAAAAAAAAAAAAAAAGTCACTAGTTGGATGAATGAGTGATTGAGCGAATGAATGAAGGAATTAATGCATTTGTTAGCAAATACAGCTCTAAACATCTTTCCATCATCACTGGCTGCCTTCACAGTCCCAAGTCTTAGCCTGTCTCTTGCAGGAGCAGTACATATCCATCCCTATTTCAGCCCTTCAAATGTGTATCAAACTTGGCAGGTATTTCATGATCACCAGGGAGCCTACTGAAAATGCAATGTTCCTAGGTCTTGCCGAGGACATTAAAGAGGCCTGCAGTACAGGAGGGACTAGGAAACTGCATTTCTAAGAGGTTCCCTGCGTGAATCCAATGCTGGGGTCCACAGAGCACTGTGAGAAACCCTGGGTAGGAGCTGGCAGGATAAGATGTGCCCCTGTGGCCGGTCCTGCACTAGATCAAAGACTGACATGGGCAAAGGGCACAAAGGTGAACTAACTCCTGTGCAGTGGCCCCTTGGCCACTTCTTCCCCTACAATCTTCTGAGACAGCGATCCTCCACCATCACCTCCCCAAGCCACATCCTAAACTAGGAGGCAAAAGGGAGCAGTATGTGGGTTGGGACCAGGTTCCAAGCCCTTAAAGTGGGTCCTCCCTGCAAATGGCAGGAGTAGGACCACCCCGTCTTCCCCAGAGAGGCACCATACCTTCACCTTCTTCTCTGGAGACGAATCCTGACAACACTAGATAGACAAAAAGAAGAAAGCAATGCCTTCAGGATGCTGTGCGTAGAGAGAGTACCTTCTCTCAAAGACGGCGGTTGCCCACCCCCCAGGAGCCAGGCCAGGCTGAGACCCCAGGCGGCGGGGCACACTCACCCTCAGGGCTGAGGCAGAAGTCGGTGGAGGCCGAGCCGTGCTCGTTGTGGATGGTGCACCGATACACACCGCAGTCTACAGGGGAGGCCTGCACGATGGCCAAGGCCGCCGGCCCCTCGTCCCCTGCGCTGCAGAGCGGAGACCTTTCTCGTGAGGGCCATCACCATGGCATGGGGCAGACTGTGGTCCCAAGCGTCCTTGGACCCCACTCTCAGAGGCTGCTGTGAAGCCCAGCTCTGAGAGCTCTGGGCAGGCAGAATGATTCCAGGGCCAAGAGCTGGTCCTGAAGCCGGAAGGTCTGGTTTGCAGTCCTGACACTGACTAGCTGTGTGGCTTTGGACAAGCGGCTTAAAAACGCTGAGCCTCCGTGTTCTCATCTCTACTATGGGAACAACAGCACCTCCCTCAGAGGGTTATGTGAGGATTAATGAAGTGACAGGCTCAAAGCACCAGGATGGTGCCCAACGGCATTGCTACAATCAGGGAGCCAGGCCAGGTGGCGGTGCTGTCGCCGGCTTACCTCCTGCCCACCTCGCCCACTGGGTGCTGATCCTTGGCCCATGTCAAGACTGAGTCACTAAGAATGTTGAAAAACTGGCACCAGAGCTTCAGGCTACCGGAGGCATCAGGAAACTGCTCCACCCGAATCTTCCGGATCACCTGTGGGGCTGAGAGCAGGGCCCGGTCAAGAGTGGAACACCGCCCTCCTCCAGCTGTGCCCTCTCGGGCCACATCCTTGCTTTCCTGGATGTCCTTAGTGGAAAAGGCTGGGAGAAAACAGGATTCAAGTCTCCACACAGACCCACTACTCACAGCCCCCAGCTGCCTGCTGCCCATATCCCGGGCTTCTGTCCCGATCCCCAGAACACGCATCTCAGCTAGAAAGAAGCCCCTACGGCACCCTGACCCCGGGGAGGCCCAGCTGAGGACACAGACAGAAACTTCAGTTTGTATTGTAGGTCCCCAACTCTAGCAGCCTGCGTTTGAATCCTGTCCCCCTCTCTGTAATCATGCGACAGCTCTGTAAAGGGGGAATGAATGGTGAAGGGACTGAGCTAGAACGCTACTGAAGCCAGGCCCTGTGCTAAACACTTCATCTGTTCCAGCCCGTTTAAGCCTCATGCCATTGCAAAGGTGGTAGTTATCTCCACTCTGGAGTGGCAGAACCAAAACCGGAACTAGGCCTTTGGGATTGCAAAGGCTGTGAGATAAGGGTCCCTTTCCCAAGGTCATTTGTGAATCCGGAGGAGGGATGTTAGCAGCGCGTGCTTTCCATGGCTCCATAGCACCCTGTGCGACGAAGCCGTCCCCTCCCTCCCCAGTGCTCACCTTTCAGCAGGTCTTTGGCTTTCCTGGGCTTGGCCAGTGCCTCCTGCTTGCCTTCATCCAGGGCCAGCTCCGTGTCCGGATCGCTGGCCTTGGGGCTGGGGCTGGGGCCCGGGTCTCCTGTGGCCAGCTCCTCCTCCACCCGAGGCACCTCCAGCATGCCTGCCTTTCTGCCCTGTGTAGGGGAACGTCTCTCCCGCCCTGGAGTTCCCGGGGACCCAGGTGCCAGGCTTTTCCTGGACCCCCGGGGGGAAACTGTGGGGCTCTCCCTTTCTTCAGGCGTGGTCGCCTCCCCGTCTCCTGCTGCTCTGACCTTAGGGAGAAATCTCTTCCTCCGGGCCCCTAGAGCCAGTTCCTCAGGCGTAGCTGCCGGGAGACCTGCCAGAGCCTCCCCGGGGACCTTCTCCCCTTGGGAGGGTTCCTGGGCTCTGCTGACTGCTGAGGGTCCCTGCCCACCCACCTCCCCCAGCCGACCACCCATGCCACTCTCCTGAGAGACCCCCAGGCAGCCAGGCCCCTCAAGGGAAACTTCTCCCTTACCCTCACTGGATCCTTCTGAGGCTAGCCCAGGGCCCTCCTCGTCTACTACAATGGCAGGGACAGTGAGGGGGCTGGGACCAGGACCCCAGGAGCCCCGGGCAGCAGCAAGGGCCTCCCGGCCAGCCTGCACCTCGCGGTCCAGGAGGCCAGTGAGGCGGCGGGAGGTACAGGGGCTCAGCAGAAGGGTCTGTGCACTCTGTACCAGGTGGTTGTTCTCCACACGCTCCAGGATGCGCCTTGAAGTCCGGGGACTCAGCCCAGCCACTTCCACGGTGGGGGTCAGAGTGGCTGAGGGTGCCAGACCTCCGGCGGCTGCCCCCACCTGGGACTCTCCCCCTGCTCCACTCGTCTCTGTGCTGGACAGCTTCAGCAGTAGAAGCAGGTAGTTCTTCAAGGAATCAATGAGGCCAGGGTCACAGCTCCGGGGACGCGGGGTCCGCCCCTCCACATCTGGTACCTGGGCACAGGCCCCCTCACTGCTGGTGGCCATGGTCTCTAGTGGGTGACTCTGAGTGGGGGTCTCCAGCCCCAGGTGCAATGTTGGGGCAGAACTCATCAGGGCCTGATCCTCCGAGGGCAGGAAGGCAGCTGTGCTCCCATGCTGAGAAGTTGGGGTGCTGCTCGGCCCCTCCTTTGGACTAGCAGTCAGCCCAGTTCCAGGAAAAGAAGGCACCGTGGGCACCTCCTGGCTCAGGCCAGCTGGAGGACAGCCACCCCGATCCACACACGGCAGTCCCCCGGGCTGCTCCTCCTGGGGGCTCTGGAACAGGGCGTCCTCTTGCTTGGGCTCGACTGGGCCTGACGACTGTGGCCCTAGGCCTCTCTCTCCTCCCACCTGCTGCACACTCCCCTCGAGGGGCGGCTGTGCCGGGAGCCTGAGGTTCCCTGACAGGGGACCCAGCACACTTTGCTGGTGGTTCCTAGAGGCTGTTACTGCCGTCTCTTCAGATCTGGCCAGGAAACCCGGGGTTTCTGGGACACAAGACCCTTCTGGGGTCTGTGCAAAACATTCAACAATCGGAGGAGCTCTAGGTCCCTCTATCGGTGGGAGTTCACGGGCTCTGGATGGTGGGCCGAGGCTGGTCGCCGCCTTCTGCTGTGACTGACCTTCTGCGGCTGTGGGCGCACTCCCCTCTGATTGCGCCCCCTTCTCTTCCTGCATCCATCCGTCTTCCTGCGTGTCCCCATCTGCCTGGGCCTTCCTGTCTTGCTGTGTCTTCTTACCTGCCTGTGTTGCTTCTAGCTGTGTCTCTGCTCTTCCCTGTGTCACCTCGCCCTTCTGTGGACTCCTGTCTGACCGTGGCCTCTCGCTTTCTTGTGTCCCAGTGTCCACCTGCGTCTTCCGATCTTCCCGTGTCCTGTGGGCCATCTGTGTTCCATCTCTCCCCGTCCTTCCATCCACCTGCATCTTCCCATCTGCCTGCACATTCTTCTTGCTTCCAGTTCTCTGGTAAGCAGACGTTCTCCCGTCCTCCTGGGTTTCCATATCCATGAGTTCAATGATACCCTGACTTCCGGAGGTGCTACAACCAATGGAAGCTACATCAGAGCTGCTGCTGGCTGACACAGTAGAAGCAGTGGTTGTCTGGGATTCCAGGATCTGAGAACATGGGGACAAAAGCAAGGATTTAACTACAAGTGCATTAAGATCTCTTTCCAATCTGGCATCCCAGCCTCCTCTGACCTCATCCAGCACTTCTCATAGGAATCTTGCCGCCTGATTTCTCAGGCCTGCTGGAAGTTGGAAGGCAAAGGCATACGACAAATTCCCAAAGCCCCATGCCCACCCCATCCTAATCTCTGAGCTCAGACCCTGCACCGGGGAATAGCTAGCATCCAGACCCAGCTTGGGTCTTCTTACCTCTTCCTGAAGAAATCCTGCCTTTCCTGAAAGCCCTTGCTCATGGGTTATCCCGCCCCTCACCCCGACCGTTTGAAGGAGACTGTTCTCTCCCCAGGGTTCCCAGAGCAGTCCATTTGTCCTTCTCCTGTGGCACTAATTGCCTTGTATAGAATTATGGGTGACATGAGGGAGTGCCGAAGGGTGTTTTGATAATGGCCTCAATGATAACACTGAGTGGTAATAACATGATGCCATCCAAACAGAGAGGGTTAAAGTAATTCTGAATGGCATCTATGCCAGGAAATTAATGAAACATTATGTTACTCTTTTGAACCTCTATTTGCAAAGCACTATGCTAGGCCCCTGTATATGATATGTATTATCCCACTTACTCCTCAGACAGTGTGAATACTTAGGGGAATCAGCCCCATTCTAGAGATAACAATGACAAGACGGTATGCGATCTGTCTACCATCAAGTAGTCAGTAAGTGGCAGAGCTCAGATTCGCAGGCAGGTGTATCTCGCTCCAATTCCCATGCTCTTTGTTGTTATACCGCAATGCCACCCAGGTTTAAAGGACTTTGTGTCAAACATGGTGGCATCCAACAGTGATGTGCCTCTTCTCCTCCAAGAGATCATCAAAACTAACCAAGTAAACATGAAATAAACAAAGCGAACTCCTTTGTTAGTGAAACTGGAGGCAAATAAAACCTACAGTCTCAAAAAACAAACAAAAGGATAACAGCTGCCAAAAGCCGACAGATACAGACACTGGGAAGCTGAGGAGGAGCAAAGTGATACCGGGAAGTAAACAGGGTCACAGCTGAGCGGGCGAGGAGTGAGGCTGTTCTGCAGGTCTCAAGACGCCGGCAAGAACACAGCTGCTATAGACAAAGGACTCGTCCTGAGGCGATAAACCCGTTAAGTCCACGGGAAACGAGCTGGAGGGTCATGGAGGCCTGGGTGGAAATCGGCCAAAGGCACGGGGAGCTGAGCAGAGCAGACTGCAAGAGGAGACGGAATGGCGGGGGCAGCTCTCAGAAAACGCTGGCAGCTACACTCCGAAGAAACCTCCGGAAAATTGCTAGGCTAAGAACATCGTGTTTTAGCATACAAGGACTAAGGGAATATTGTTCCCATGAGCTCTGCTTGAGGAAAACACCAAGGAACAAATGTTCAACCAAAAGATGACTGAGGAAACAGCAGCAAAAGAGCTGATGGTAAGCACTGAATGTATTTCACTTACATTAACATACATACACGCATATCAACGTGTAACTGTAGAAGAAAGACTAAAATCAAGGGGGGTTCAGAATGGCAAATCAGAATGTCAACGTTCTATGCCCTGATGATACACAAACAACACAGCCAGCACCAAAGTGGAAAGGGGAAGAAAATACCAAGTGAAGTCCCTTCCTTGACTGTGTCACCTGTAAGAGCCAGGCACCAAAGACATTATTCAAAGCTGAAAAACCAGCCAACAGAAATACAGGATATTCACCTATACAAAGATAATCACTTAGAAATCGAACTTTAGGCTAATATGAGACAGAAGATGAATAAAGAAAAGGCGGGGAAGAAGTGAAAACACTTTATCATTTTTCATCATAAAAAATTAATAGAAACTGAGTGAACAGATGAAATAATTAATGGTATTATATAAAACTGAAATAATAACATATACGTATTTTTAGATATCAGAACTGCATACAAAATCAAACCAATCGGTTCCCAAAATGAAAGACTTTTTTTTTTGAGATGGAGTCTTGCTCTGTCACCCCGGCTGGAGTGCAGTGGCACGATCTTTGGCTCACTGCAATCATCGCCTCCCAGGTTCAAGCGATTCTTCTGCCTCAGACTCCTGAGTAGCTGGGACTACAGACATGCGCCACCATGCCTGGCTAATTTTTATATTTTTTGTAGAGACAGGGTTTCAACATATTGACTAGGCTGGTCTTGAACTTCTGACCTCATGATCCGCCTGCCTTGACCTCCCAAAGTTTACGCCCACACCCAGCCTAAATGAAAGACTTTTAAATAAACATAATTAACATATATGTAAATTAAGTGTATAATTTAAAGTTACTTTACCAAATTAGGAATTTTCTGTTTTTTAAATTTTTTAATTTTAAATTTATTTTATATCTTAAAATTAGAGATGGGGTCTTGCCATGTTGGCTAGAGTAGTCTCAAACTCCTGGCCTCAAGCAATGTTCCCACCTCAGCCTCCCAAAGTGCTAGGATTATAGGTGTGAGCTACTGCAGCCAGCCTAAATTCAGAATTTTAAATGAATGGTATGGATGTGGGAAAAATTAGAGTTTGGTGAATATCAGGAATGAGTCTGACTGAAGAATTTTTTTTTTTGAGACAGGTTCTTGCCATCTTGCCCAGACTGGCGTGCAGTGGCTATTCACAGGCAGGATCATAGCCTCAACCTACTGGGCTCAAGCGATCCTCCTGCCTCAGCCTCCCAAATAGCTGGGACTATCAGCTAACTGAAGAACCTTTTTTTTTTCCTTTTCAGATGGAGTCTCGCTCTGTTGCCCAAGCTGCAGTGCAGTGGCACACTCTTGGCTGACTGGAACATCCACCTCTCGGGTTCAAGCGATTCTCCTGCCTTAGCCTCCTGAGTAACTGGGATTACAGGCATGTGCCATCACACCTGGCTAATTTTTGTATTTTTTAGTAGAGATGGGGTTTCACTATGTTGGCCAGGTGGGTCTCGAACTCCTGGCCTCAAGGGATCCACCCGCGTTGGCCTCCCAAAGTGCTAGAATTATAGGCGTAAGCCACTGCACTCGGCCTGACTAAAGAATCTTAATAAAAATGCTCTTTAAAGTTCTCTGACAACCAGATATTAACAGACAAAAATGTCTTGGTGCCAACAAAAGCAATTAGTAATATATTAGAGCCTTCTTTTTTATCTTTTGATATTCTAGAATTAGAAAATATTAATAAAGACATAAGATCTATAGATCTATAAAGAAGGTGCAGACTATGCATACGAGCCCACCGCTGTTCACAAGACTCACGGAATCGAACTTCTTGATTAAAGCTACCCTCCCTCCTAACCCACTGTCAGCCAGATCAGTCCCTCAGTGCTATTACTTCTTCATTATCTCAGTATCTGTCTCCTTCATCCCTACTGCCAACTGCCTAATCGGAGCTGCCAAAGACAGAACTGTTTTTCTTGGACTTGCCTGGACTACTGTAAAACCTAATTGGTATCCATGACTCTTATCTTTGCCTCTGCTAAACTATTTTCCTCACTGCAGCCCAAGAGACCTTTCCAAAACACAAACCTGACTGTAACACTCCCCTGCTTAAAACCCTCTCAATGGCTTCTCATCACTGACAGGATAGAGCCTAAAGCCCTAGGTTCAAAGAGCAGAAAGCTGAATTAGACACTAGCTCCTTCTTATTCACGGTTTTGCTTTCCATGGTTTCAGTTAACTGTGGCCAATCTTGGTCTGAAAATATTAAATGAAAAATTCTGGAAATAAACAATTGATACCTTTTATAGGGCATTTCAAAGAGGCTGTGAAACCAAGAGCTCTTAACACTGTGACCAAAGATGGAAGTTCTCTATAGGATGCCATGGTACTTGATGGTGCTATGTCTTCCTGGGGAGACATAAGACTTAGGAATTATATGACCAGTAATCCATGATTGCTGCCATGGGAGAGTTTTAAAGGTTAACCAAACTAAAAAGCAAAAACAAATTATAAACGTGATGCTGTTCTGAGCAGCATGATTAAATCTCACGACACCCTACCTGGGATGTGAAACAGCCTTTTGTCCAGCATAGCCACAAGGTATACACTGGGCTGCCCATTACCCATTAAGTAGCCATCTCACTTAACACATCAACTGTCCTGGTATCTCAGGGCTTGTGTGCAAGTAACCATTATTTTACTTAATAAATGGCCCCAAAGCTCAAGAATAGTGATACCAGCATATGATTATAGTTGTTCTATGTTATAATTAGTTATTGTTGTTAATCTCTTACTGTGCCTAATTTATACATTAAACTTTATCATAGGTATGCATGTATAGGAAAAAACACTATATATATAGTGTTTGGTACTATCTGCAGGCTCAGGCATCCGCTGGGGATCTGGGAAAGTATTTTCTGTGGATAAGAGGACTGCTGTACTCTCCTGGCCAGGGTTACAGGCATCGCACAGCCTCTACAGACAGCAATTTGGCATTATTTATTATACTAAAAATACTTAAACTCGGCCAGGAGTGGTGGCTCACGCCTCTAATCCCAGCATTTTGGGAGGTCGAGGTGGGATGATCACAAGGTCAGGAGATTGAGACCATCCTGGACAACATGGTGAAACCCCATCTTCACTAAAAAACAAAAAGTAGCTGGGCATGGTGGTGCACACCTGTAGTCCCAGCTACTCAGGAGGCTAAGGCAGGGGAATCGCTTGAACTGGGGAGGCAGAGGTTGCAGCGAGCAGAGATTGCACCACTGCATTCCAGCCTGGGCAAAGAGCAAGATTCCAGCTTAAAAAAAAAAAAAAAGGATACTCTTTAACCCAAAAATTCCATTCCTAGGAATTTATCATACAAGAATACTTTCATGTGCAGATGGACTTATATACAAGGATATGTACTACAGCATTGTTTATGTGTATAACAGCAATAGACTAGAAATCACCTAAATTCCACCAATACAGGATTGATCCAATGAATTATGGTATATCCATATTCTAGATAAATAAAACAAATATCCAAACAAAAAAGCAAGGTAAAGGACAGAAAGTATAATATGATATGCAACCTTTGTGTGGAAAATACACAGACATACACACATATTTGCAAATGTAAAGAAAATAGCTCTGGAAGGATGCCCAAGAAACCAGCTCTGGCAACTGACTTCAGGAAGAGGACCTGAGCTGCGGGGATAGGGAAGGGGGAAGACTTAATATTCTCTATATATCTTTTGTACTTTTTGAGTTTTATACATTGCGCATGTGACACACATTTAACAAAAATACAATTAAAAATGAAAATATATAAGGAAGTAAACCCTTGTGTGATCAATGAGGCCTGTCCCTCAGCGAGAGTCCCAGATCTGTCTCTCCAGGTTCATCTGTTGGGTCCCTCCACCCAACACTAACTTAACTGTCCTGACAACTATGCTACTTTATAACTCCTTTATGTATTTTGTTCTGTGCCAGACATTCTCACCTTCCTTCGTGCTCACCTGAAGGACTCCTTCTCAACCTTGAAGACCTCATTCAAGTTTCTTTTCTTCCTTAAAGACTTCCTGAGTTCTCTACCCCAAAAAACATTAGTGGCCCCCATAGCAAATGCACCTGTTTCCATCATTATATTCCCATTCTGTGTTATTTCATGCATATGGTAGTTATTTATTTCTTGCATATGTTACTTGCTAATCTGTGAACTCGTCCCCTCTGAAGAGGGCCCAGTACAGGCCTAGGAGTGGGAAATCAATAAATACATGGTGGATGACTGGCTATTCTCTGTACACTTCTACAAGGGCTGACCCCTCTAACTAAACATTATGGGGGGAGAGCGTGTGTGTGCGTGTGTGTGTGTGTGCGCGTGCTCTTGTTGCCCAGGCTGGAGTGCAATGGCACAATCTTGGCTCACTGCAACCTCCGCCTCCCAGGTTCAAGTGATTCTCCTACCTCAGCCTCCTGAGTAGCTGGGATTACAGGCATGCACCACCACGCCCGGCTAATTTTAGTAGAGACGGGGTTTCTCCGTGTTGGTCAGGTTGGTCTCGAACTCCCAACCTCAGGTGATCCACCTGCCTTGGCCTCTCAAATTGCTAGGATTACAGGCATGAGCCACCACGCCTGGCGGAATATCATATATTTCTTAAAAATAACCATGGCGTGAGTGGACTGAACCTAGTTGGCTCTATGTAAGCTTTTTTACTACAAGGAGTGTTAGTAGGTTTAATTTGCCATCCTGTCTCTCCCTCGTCCCTCATAAATTCTCAGATATTAAGGACCCAGTCCATGGCCAGGTATGGTTACTCATGTCTATAATTCCAGTGCTTTGGGAGGCCATTGCAGGAGAATTGCTTGAGGCCAAAAGTTCAAAACTAGCCTGGCAACACAGCAAGACCCCGTCTCCACACACAAAAGAAACACACACAAAATCATTAGCCAGGTGTGGTGGCACATGTCTGTAGTCCTAGCTACTCTGGATGCTCAGGTGGGACGATCGCTTGAGCCCAGGAGTCTGAGGCGGCAATAAGCTATGATCACACCACTGCACTACAGCCTGGGCAACAGAGTGAGACCCTATCTCTGAAAATAAAAACATAACAATTTTAAAAGAAAGTTTTATTCACCTTGGCATCCTTCACAGTGCCAAACACACAGGAGGTTCACAGGAAAGAACAACTGAATGAAAAGTAGTATAGTTATAACCCTCTAAGGGGGCATGGCCCTGGAGTGCTGATTTCGGGGAGCAAGGGACAAAACCAGGACCTTAACTGGAATGGGGCAGGGCAGTCATTTTTGCATAAGTTTTGGTAGTCTGTAATTTTTAAGGAATTGCTCTATTTCATCTAAGTTGTTAAATTTACGTGCAGTTTTTCATAGTAGCCCTTTTTTTTTTGCCCTTTCAATCCTTACAGGGTCCGTAGTGATATCCCCTCTTTCATTCTTAATACTTGTATTTTTTGTCTTTTTTTTTCTTTGTAAGTCTTGCCAGAGGTTTATTGATATTAATGATCTTTTCAAATAACCAGCTGTGGGTTTATTTTCTCCATAGTTTTCCTGTTTTTAGTTTCAATATTTTCTGTTCTTTTCTATCTGTTGCTTTGGGTTTATTTTTCTCTTCTTTTTCCAAACAGTGTTCTAAGGTGGGACCTTAGGTTATTGATCTTTTTTCTTTTCTAATATAAACATTTCAATGCTATGCATTTTCCTCAAGGCACTGATTGAGCAGCACCCAACATTTTGGTATGTTATATTTTCACTTTCATTCAATTTAAAATATTTTCTAATTGCCCTTAGGACTTCTTTCTTGGCCCATAAAAGTATCTTCTTTAATTTAAAAGTGTTTGAAAATTTTTCAATTTGTTTCCAAAGTATTCACCCTTACTTGTCACATTCTTATAGTAGCTGCTTTAAAGTCAGATGATTCTAACATCTTATGTCATTGCGGCATTGGCACTCTTTGATTGCCTTTCCATGCAAGTGGAGATTTTCATGATTTTTCATATGCCATGTAATTTTTATTGTATTTGGACATTTTAAATATTACAAGACTCTGATTCTTATTTAAATCTTATGGAGACTGTTAACATTTTTGTCTTAGGAGGCAATCTACCTGGTCATGTTCAGGCTACAAATTCTATTCAGGCCTCTGAGGTTATAGTTTCAATGTCGGTTCCATTTTCCAAGCCTTTCCGGTGCTATTTGTTTTTGTTGTTGTTGTTGTTTTGTTTTTGAAACCAAGTTTTATTCTGTCACTCAGGCTGGAGTGCAATGGCACAATCTCAGCTCATTGCAACCTCTGCCTCCCAGGTTCGCAGGTTCAAGCAATTCTCCCACCTCAGCCTCTCAAGTAGCTAGGACTACAGGCATCTGCCACCATGCCTGGCTACTTTTTTTTGTATTTTTAGTAGAGACAGGGTTTTACTATGTTGGCCAAGCTGGTCTTGAACTTCTGACCTCAAGTGGTCTGCCTGCCTCCACTTACCAAAGTGCTGGGATTATAGGCGTGAGCCACCACGCCCAGCCTGCAGTGTTATTTAGACCTGCCCTGTGTGTGTGCCACCCAGTGGCCAGTGTGGGACTTGAATGATGGTTCATTAATGTTTTTATTCTCAAAGTTTTTTTATTCTCAAAGTATTTCATTCTCAAAGTTTTATATATGCTGTTCAGAATCAGATTCATGCAAGAACAGCTTGGGAATAAGTCCAGAAATTTATAAAGAGTTTATAAACCCAGAGGTCATTAATGATTCTCAGAGGTTATTTTCCCAAGCTTTTCCCTCGCCATAGTTCCCCCTATAGGGCCCCCTTTTTCAGTCTTCTGGCCAAACAGCTAGCTGGAGCTTCCTTTACCCCTCTCTGCCACATACTCTCACACATGAGCCTGTGATATGGACAAAGGAAGAGATCAAGGAGGAAAAGAAAAAGAAATAGGGGCTTGTCCCACTCTTTTAGGATCACAGCTCCTCTGACTGGAGGGGAAGATTCTTTTCTCTCCAAGTTTTAGGCAGCTGTGGCCTCTGCTACTGCCACTGCCACGGCCAAGAAATCTCTTTTCCATTCCTGAAGTCTAATCTAGAGGGCTTCTCCTGGAGCTCTCTCTGCCCATGTCAGTGTTGACCTCAGGGTTTCAGACAGCATTAAGACCAGCCCAGGAAATGCCAGAAGGGGGAAAAAAAAGTAAACACTGGTGTTTCAGTGGTACTTTGAGTTCTGGTCATCATCCCCAGTCTGTCCGCTACTATTTGTTTCTCAAAGTTGTCAAGTAGGTGTACCACACACTTTGCCTAAATTTTTGGCTGCATTCAGTGGGGGATACAGAATGGATTGTATTTACTCCATCTTATCCAGAAAAAAAAAACTGCCATAACCATAATAAATAATGAATATTAGTTATTATATCATTCAGTTCTAGAATTCTAGCTGGTTCATTTTCAAGTCTTTTCCACTTTTTATAGTTTCTACTTCTTTGGTGAAATTTGCAATCCTGTCTTTTAAAAAAGACAATATATAAAGGAGGTAAACTAGTTTTAATTTTACAATTTATGACTGATTAATTCCTGCAGTGCAATAGCACGATCTCAGTTCACTGCAACCTCTGCTTCCCAGGTTCAAGCAATTCTCATGCCTCAGCCTCCCAGGTAGTTGGGATTACAGGCCTGCGCCACCAGACCTGGCTAATTTTTATATTTTTAATAGAGACGGTGTTTTGCCATATTGGCTAGGCTGGTCTCGAACTCCTGGCTTCAAGTAATCTGCCCACCTCAGCCTCCTAAAGTACTGGGATTACAAGTGTGAGCCACTGTGCCCAGCAACCTGTGGGCCAATCTATCTTCTGTGGACTTATCTTCATTTTGTGCTGAATACTATATTTGAAACACTTTTTAAAAATAATTTGAGGCTTAAGATGATGCTGTCATCCTCCAAATACGATTTTTGTTGGCTTCTGCCAGGTGCCTGGGGGCACTAGGTATCTTGAACCTAGGCAGCTGTGGCCTCTGCGACTGCCACTGCCACGGCCAAGAAATCTCTTTTCCATTCCTGAAGTCTAATCTAGAGGGCTTCTCCTGGAGCTCTCTCTGCCCATGTCAATGTTGACCTCAGGGTTTCAGACAGCATTAAGACCAGGCCAGGAAATGCCAGAACGGGGAAAAAAAGTAAAAAAAATTAAAAAAAAGTATTCTAATTTCAGGGATTGAGATATTTTTTTAGTCACCCACATGACTTGGAGCTCACCAATACCTCAATACTGTGAAAGTAATTTACCTGATTCCCCTTTCTTCGAGGGTACAAACCCAAAGCCCAGCGGGCTTACACGGGCTCCCACTCTTAAGACTATGGACTCTAATTTTTGTCTTCTTAGTCTCATGAGACCATCTACACTATTGCTCAGTCTCTCATTCTCCTCTTCTGGCATAGAAAATATCTCCCAGGACAAAAGCCGTGCCAAATGCTGGGCCTACCATTCTAGATTTCTATCTCCACCCAGATCCTGGCCCAGTAATTCTTCTCTTTGTTAGCTCTCCAATGCCCTCAAGCAGACATTTTTATATTTTGTCGAGCTTTTCTAGTTGTCCTCCGTAGTTGAATTATCTAACCC
Organism: Cheracebus regulus; assembly: GCA_963574635.1. Taxonomy (NCBI): domain Eukaryota; kingdom Metazoa; phylum Chordata; class Mammalia; order Primates; family Pitheciidae; genus Cheracebus; species Cheracebus regulus. Next base: position 58,812 of record CAUYQU010005110.1, read on the forward strand.
AGTACTACTAGAAGCTGATATTTGATCATTGTTAGTTCTCTTCCTTCTCTGTGTCACTCCTGGCCTTAGATAATGTGACAGCTGGTGCCAAACAAACCAGAGCCGTACACAAGACATAGGAAGAAAAAATGTTGAGAAGCTTTCAGTGCATTTAGGCATCAAAATTAGGACAGGCTGGTTTTGCATTCCCTCTCTAGCCCACAACCTCAGCTTTGTTTCATGCTAGTCACCCTTCCCAGAATGTCTCCCTTTTTCTCTTTCACCTAATTCCTTTCTACCTGGGAATATTATCTTTTATATTTTAAAAATTATATTGAATGTTTTTCTAATATGGCACTTCCCATAATAAATCCATACATGATGCCAACCAGTCTGCCCTCTTCCTAGCTGCCTTCCCTGGTGACTCTAGACCACACCGTTCTTCCTCTCTGGAAGTCCACTGTTGTCATCAGTCACCACATCCTGTTGCACTTCTTTCTAGTGAGTCCAGTCCCCTCAATTCAGTAGATAATTCCTCAAGGCAAGCATCATGTCTCTCCTCAATCCCCCTCCATTCAACAGCTTTCAAAAGGTATTTATATTCATGTCCTCCCTAAAAACTAAAGAGCCTTGATTGTGAGAGAAGAGTTCCCACACCTTGGGATGATCATCCTCAGGATCTTCAAGGCTTCTGAAAAGGAGACACTTAGGTCTCAAAGCATTCAGCAGGGCTCTCCCACACCTACACGGTCTCCCTCCAAGGATTTTGGCAGATGGGGCATTCTACCATGTTCCCCCATATACCTCAGCTCCAGAGATCTGAAGCAGTCCCGGAAAAAAATCTCAAGTTAGGGCACTAAAAGCAGCCTTCAAGGGCATTGAAGGGCAGTTTCCATTCATTGGCTACCTCCTGCCCAGAATGAGAGCTGTCTGAACAACATGCTTGGACTGCAGGAGAAGCAGGCATTCTTCACAACCCAAGAGGCCCCAGCTCTACCAGCTGTTCCTCATCCATACCCAGAAGAGAAGCCTCACTCATGCTTCCAAAGGTCCTCCTTACTCCCTGGAAAGAAAATCAAGACACAGGAAGGGGACACTGGCATCAGATCCCAGAAATAGGGGCCCTTAAAGTAACGAACCCTAACAAGAGACACGCTGGGCTCAAAGGAACAAAAAAAGAGAACTTAAAAAGAGATGAGATTCAGCAAAAACTTGGGGTGTGGAGAAGAAAGAAAAACAGAAAAAAAAAAGAAGTAAAAAAAAGATAAGAAAGAACATTTGGATCATGAGAATATGCAAAGATCTCTCACCGAGATCCCAAATGAGAAAGCTAAATATTAAGGTATTGGTTTTTCCAAAGTTTTACTGGAGGCCCATTCAAAATACAAATATGCCTTTAGTTAACCATGAAAGGATTTAACAGGTTTTATAATCGTATTAAATATCATTCATGACTTGTTAAAAAATGGTGTACAAAAAAATAGAAAGTAAAAAACAATAGTATCTGAAAGTCTGAAGAATTTCAAACAATGATTCTACAGTTTTCCTAGAGGAATAAATAAGAGATAATAGTTCAGACAAAATTTTAAAGAAGGATAAGAGAAGAACTTGCCCTGCCAGAAATCAAGCCTATAAAAATTAAAACAAGATTGTCTTATAAAAAATCAACAAACAGATTCATGGATTATGATAGATGTATATGCAGGAATTAAAATTGACTCTAGTGTATATAAGAATCAGTATATCAAGAATGAAAAACAAAATATAGATATGGCTTGAATATTCCACAAATAATGTTGAGTAAAATTACCTATTTGTTAGTCAAACATCAAGCCAGAGACTAATGCTATATTATACACCCAAACAAATTTCAGATTAATTTAAAAATCAAAAGAAAGAATTCAAACAACAAAAATTAGCGAAAATGCAGATTACTACTTAATCTTAGACTATGGAAGGAAAGCATAAACACTATGGAAAAATGGTTAAAATATTCATACTGGGCCAGGCACAGTGGCTCACGCCTGTAATCCTAGCACTTTGGGAGGCTGAGGTGGGTGGATCACCTGAGGTCAGGAGTTCAAGACCAGCCTGGCCATCATGGTGAAACCCCATCTTAAAAAAAAAAATTCATACTATGTCAAGTTACATAGTCATTAAAAATAAAGTTTTTTCAAAGATTTTCTAGAAACCATGGAAAATGCTCATGAAATGATGAGAAATAAAGAAAGTAGGATACTCACACCTGTACTCCTAGCATTTTAGGAAGCCAAGACGGGCAGATCATGAGGTCAGGAGTTCAAGACCAGCTTGGCCAATGTGGCAAAACCCCGTCTGTACTAAAAATACAAAAATTAGCCAGGCATGGTGGTATGCACCTGCAATCCCAGCTACTGGGGAGGATGAGGCAGGAGAACTGCTTGAACCCAGGAGGCGGAGGGTGCAGTGAGCCGACATCACACCACTGCACTCCAGCCTGGGCGATACAGAGAGACTCCATCTCAAAAAAAAAAAAAAACCCTCAGAAATTTGGATAATTATATTTTAAAAACTGGGCCAGGCATAGTGGCTCACGCCTATAATGCCAACACTTTGGGAGGCCGAGGCAGGAGGATCATGAGTTCAGAAGTTCAAGACCAACCTGGCCAACATGGTGAAACCCCATCTCTACTGAAAATACAAAAAAATTAGCCAGGCGTGGTAGCAGGCGCCTGTAATCCCAGCTACTCAGGAGGCTGAGGCAGGAGAATTGCTTGAACTCAGGGGGCGGAGATTGCAGGGAGCCAAGACCATGCCACTGCACACCAGCCTGGGCAACAGAGCGAGACTCCATTTCAGGGAAAAAAAATGTTTAAGGAACTACATATACACATAAAAAAGACTGATAGATACACCAAGATGTCCTTTCATCTCTTGGATGATGGTCGTCTCTGGATGGTAGATTATAGGCGGATTTTTACTTTCTTTTCTTTTCTTTTTTTTTTTTGAGACAGCGTTTCACTCTTGTCGCCCAGGCTGGAGTGCAATGACACAATCTCAGCTCACTGCAATCTCCGCCTCCTGGGTTCAAGTGATTCTCCTGCCTCAGCCTCCTGAGTAGCTGGGATTACAGGCGCCTGCCACCACGTCCAGCCAAATTTTGTTTGTATTTTTTTAGTAGAGATGGGGCTTCACCATGTTGACCAGGCTGGTCTCAAACTCCCGACCTCAGGTGATCCACCCGCCTCAGGTTCCCAAAGAGCTGGAATTACAGGAGTGAGCCACTGTGCCCGACCTTTACTTCCTACTTCAGGTTTTTAGAGTTTCTTCCATATTTTCTACTATGACCACCGTTTTTATAATCAAAAAAATAACTTTTTTTCCAAAGAAATTTGGCAGGATAAGAGTATGAAAAAACAGACCAGGCGTGGTGGCCCATGGCTGTAATAGCAGCACTTTGGGAGGCCAAGGCAGGAGAATCAATCAAGCCCAGGAGTTCAAGACCAGCTTGGGCAACATAGTGAGACCCTGTCTCTACAAAAACTTTTTAAAAAAGAAAAAGAGGAGACATCTCCAAGATGGCTGATTAGCAACAGCTCAGGAATGTAGCTCCCAGTGAAAGTGAAGAGAACGAGTGGACACCGCACTTTCCGACGAATTTTTGTTGCCCACAGACCGGGAGATTCCCGGCAGAGGAGCCACACGGGTCGCCAGTGCGACTCTTTTGGCCGGCTCGGCTGTTTTGCCAGTGCTGCCGGCGCTTCCCGGTGCGGAGTATACGGGACGGACGGGCTCGGTTGGTCCCATCCTCACAAGGAAAACAGCAATTGGGAGCGCTGAGGACTGAGAGTTCCACAGCAAGCACAGCGAACCCGGGAAGGTCCGGCTCTGTCTGTGGGGAAGGGGCGTCTGCCAAAGGAAAACTAAGAAACAGAAAAAACTTCATCACCAGGCGGAGAGAGAGCCAAGATGGCCACGTAGCAGCAGCTCAGGATTGTAGCTCCCAGTGAAAGCACAGAGAGCGAGTGGATGCTGCAATTGCAGACGAATTTTTGATGCCCACAGACTGGGAGATTCCTGGCGAAGGAGCCACATGGGTCGCCAGCGCGACTCTTTTGGCCGGCGGGGCGCTTCTCGGTGTGGAGTGTACGGGACTGGATGCCCTTTTAGTCGGGCTCAGCTGGTCCCATCCCCACAAGGAGAACAGCAATTGGAAGCGCTGAGGACGGAGAACAAGCACAGCTGAACCCGGGAAGGCCCAGCTCTGTGGGGAAGCGGCGCCCCCCCGAAGGAAAACTAAGAAACAGAAAAAACTTCCTCACCAACAAGCCGGACGTCCACTCAGAGACCCAATCTGAAAGTCGGCAATTACAAAGACGACAGGTGGATAAATCCACAAAAATGGGAAGAAAC